>JANHFX010023824.1:17396-29408 GCA_027560015.1 Chloroceryle amazona
GTACCATTGAATTTTCTCTTGTTTTGTATTTCTGACTTGAGTCCCTCGTTGTTTTGCTTTTCAAACCATTACAGGAAGGCAACCAAGTATAAAAGACTGCTACTACTCTTGAAGTTGAAACAGTTGGAATTGTCTGCCTGATATTGTCTGTGGTCAGCTCGCTGAAAGTGGGATAGATGATATGTGCCTTGCAGTGACTTCTAGAGGAGGACTGTAAACTGCTCTGGTCATCACATTGTGAGCCAATCTGCTCATGTTGTGAGTGGTGGCAGCAACAGTGTGCGCAGCTTTTGCAAACCCACTTTGTTGTCTTATGTTTTAATTGCAGGTTAACAGCTATGCAGAATGCAGTTGCCTTCTGTAGTGGGCAGAACTGAGTTTCTCTGGCAGTGTTCCTACTTCTTGTATTTCTTGGGAGCAACAGAGTGAGGAGTACCATGGCAGCCACAGTTTAAGAATTTTTTTAAAAGTAATTATTAATAAAAATTAGTAATCAATCAATGTAGTAGCTTGTTTGTACGTGATTTTACTCTGCAGCTGGCTTGCTTTCTGTCCTGGTTTGTAGCATTAAGGAACGTGCCTGGCAGTACTGGGCAGTGAGCACTCTGTTTCAGGAACTTAATGGGCACCCATCATTGTCACTTGCACCCAGCAACAGGAAGAATTTCCATCAACAGCTACAAAGCTTTCCAACAATTTCAACCGTTGATTTACTGGATATGTCAGAAAGCTTTTTCTATTTTCAATTCTGTGCATGTGATTTGTCATCCTGTTTTGGCTTTTTTTTCCCCTGCTTTCTCCTTCCTGCTCCTTTAATAGCAAAGGGTCTCTGAACTGCTCCCCATCTTCAATCTCAACTGTTGTCCTTCTTTCTTTTTCTGTTCCTGTTTCTTTTTCTTCTATTCTTTTCTTTCCATTTTCTGTCAGAATTTATCCTTCTTTCTTCCTTATTATTGAGTTAGCTCTTCAGAGATGCCTTATAAGTTAAGTTGTATTGCAGTGATGGTGAAGACAAACTAAATAAGATGCACGCTTCTTGTTGTTTGGGAAAAATGTCATAATGAAAAGTCTTATGAAAAAAGTCATAGAAGTTACTACTTTTTTCCCTGTTAGTACAACAGTAACTGAGTGTATGGGCAAAATGCTGCATCTACATAGAATCAGGAGGTAAAAATGGCAAAAGGGACTGAATAGTTCATTTTGGCTAGTGCTAATTCAGCCTGTGTTTCATGAATCACTGCTAGTGCACAAATTGCTAGGGAGTGGTCTTTGAAACAAATATAAAGTGCCCCAGGCACACAAATGCTCCCGCACGCACGCTAATCAGGATTGTGTTAAGAGTATGTTAGCAGGCAAAGTCAGCAGTTCTCTCCCAGTTGTTGTCAAAGTCTCATTAAAATGTTTATTGCCGTCCAGTTCTGTCTTTATCTGAGTTTGTTGTTTTACCCAAATATTAGGTATGCCTGTTCTCAACTTCCTGGGATGCCAATACAATAGTTCAACATTGAGCTTGCTTGCTTGAGGTAGACACTGTCTCTGGCTTGCAGTCCAGATCTCCTTCTGCAGTGCTGCTTTCCATATGCTGCTTTCCATACCTAACACCTTGTTTGCTTGTAGAATAATTTTAGACCCCCTAGTCCCATAATGGCAAGTCTTACAAGTTTTCTTTGTAGCAGTATGCTTCCTCTCCATCCATACTCAGCTAACAAATTTCTCCGTACCATGATCTGACAGTTGTACTCCTATATTCTTCATGTTTGCTGTCAAGCTGCGGGTGGTGCTCATAATGATCACTGTATTGTGTATGTGCTAACACCTACCTTCTGTATCCGTGTAAAGCTTTTGGCAGTAATCCTTACAGGAAAAGCCCAGTTTTGTCCTTGTAGCCTTGGAATACAGCATGCTTAAGGAGACCAGGGCTAGTACTTTCTTAGGAGCATGCATCAGATCTCTGAGAATTTAATGTGCTAAATTCATTCTCATGAACACTGCTAAGCACCTTGTTTTGTGATTGGTTTTGTGCTGTAGCTAAATTTTGGTGGCACATTTGTGATGCAAATGTGAAGACGTTGGAAAATAAGACCTGGTATGTAAACTTAAAGTATGATAAAGTCCTTCCAGCTATCTGACCCATTTGATTGAAACGAGCGATAAGAACAACAATCACCCAGAGGCAGTTAATTAGCACAGATTTCAGTCCACGATCTGGCAAAGAAACGTACCTACAGAAATCCTGTGCTGTAATAGAAACTGTACTAATAGGTAGTACTAATACTCGGAGAGTTGTAGGAGAAAGTAGTTCCCGGAGTGGCTAGAAGCTGATTTTCAGTGTGTTGAAGGGATATCCTCGAGAAGGAGGTCAGTTGGTAGTTGGTGCAAATTCTACTGTTTATGCTTTTTTTTTTTTTTTTTTTTTTTGCTATGTGGTAAAGAAGAGAAGTCAACTCCACTCTTCCAAGAGGAGGAGGAATTCAACAGTATTAAGAAAGAGAACTTCCATGAACAAATCCAGGTATTCTTGGGTTTATCCTCTGAAGGTGAAAGAGTTCTGTAATGTAAAAAAAAAATACTTTCTGATAAAGGCCAAAAATGTAATTAAAATTCCTGACATCCAAAATGAGCAGGAGCTGATAAAGAGCCTTTAGGACCCCCAAAGGAACCTGACATTGCTCTCCACTCTGCTTTGGAAGGATATAATTAAAGTAAAATGGGAGCTTCTGAATAGAACAGGCAAAGTGTGAAATCTTACAGGTTTGGGGAAGAAAAGTCCATTTCGTATTCATTGCCCCAAAGCATATGGAGCAGAGGCTTTGCTCGCAAAAGAAACTGTTACACCGACTGTATGAATGGGGGAAATTTTGTTCTAGGAAATAAATATGTAGAAGTTCTCAGGAGAAATGAGGTATCAGCTACGCTCCAGGCATTGTTAGATTCTGCATGTTTTTTTTCAGGGCTGTGAGCCTGAAGACCCCAGCCACAGTCTACCAGAATTAATGTGTCTTGACAGTTTGGGTGTTGTTCAAGTAAGCTTTGCAAATTGTTGCTTTGTAAATATGTGTTCTCTTGGATGTGCTTTTTCATGAGTGCCCTTGGATGTGTTGAGGTGGTGTGCTGTGGAGCAGGATAGGATTTTATGACTTTGCCCCAACAAGTAGCAGTGTCCACTGACAGTGAACTTGCATCATCACCACAGGGGGCTGAATTTTGGTATTGGCCAAACTGGGAGTAAAAATTTTAAATCCCTCATCCTATTAGTGAAACATGCTTTGGGAGAGAGGAGGAAATCTCACAGAGAATTTCCAACAGACTTCATACGTATTGGAGGCTGTGTAGAGCAGAGAGGTACAAATTAATGTCTTTAAGATAATAATTAAAATAACATGTGTGGTGTTTTCTTTTTTTGGTCAGGCTGACACCTGGCATGTGGGCTACCAGTTCTTGCCCCATGGGGATGTTAAAAGGGATGTGGAGATGAGCTTTGAGTGTGATTACAGTGGAAAAGTATTAGTAGTGGGGAAAGGGGTAGAGGAAAGGGTGTGGGATTTGAGGAGGGGGCTGCATCAGTGGGGAAGGAAAGTTCTCTGCTTCTGCTGAGTGTTGGACAACTGGTAGTGTTCTGTGCTATGGCTGCTGTCCTGCTTCAGTTGTACTTTCTGTCCTCACCAGTACTAAAAAGGCAGAATCTGACTTTATTGGAGGTACATGTGGGGGAGATATCTTTCCTGTTTCAATTTTAGTCTCTTTTCTAACTTTTTTTTTTTACTTTTATATTTAGCTGCTATTTAGAAATAAGGGCAGGGTCAGTCTTGTTTGAAACTGGGGTGTGGGGATTTCTTGGGGAAAAATGAAGGGTTACCTTGAAAGCTGTGGTGCAGGGTGGTAGGATGGCAAGCATGTGGATACTCACTCTGTAGTCCTGCCTCCTGTAGATTTCAATCCTCTTGTATTATATGGCTTCCCTTCTAGTGTGACATGTGCATGCTCTTAATTTTCTGCCTTCGCACTGTAGCTCCTAAGCTTTCAAGGTTTGTTTTGTTTTTTTTTTTCCCCCTCATTCATCTAGTTTGCCTGTCAGTTCCCAGTTTTCTGAGCTTCTGCTCCTGCAGTGCTCTTGGGCACCTTGCTCCAATCTGCCTGTTTGGGTTTAGTTACAACATCACTTGCCTCAAGGGCTGAACTGATTCCTCCATGTCCCTTTTAGCTCCTGATCTATTACCCACCACTGAAGATGACATTTTCTGGCTTTGTCCCTATAGTCCCAGGCTGAGGGGAATGGGTGGTCAATTCCAGGCTTGGGTTCCCTTGATAGATCTGTCTGTGGATGATGGGTCCATAGAAAAGCTTTTCTCAAAGGAATCTACAAAATGAATGGACTCTGCAAAAATATTAGGTTTTTGAACTCCATTAGAGCTTTAATAGATGTGTGTAAATTAATATCCGTGAAAGGTCTGTTTGATCTGTCAGTAGTTGTTGTGCAGGTTTTCTGAGCTCTCTGGAAAGTCTACCCACTTCTCTAGTACAGAGCCTTGTCTGAGGGGCTTCAAGTCCCTGAGCTGGAAAGGGAATATCTAAAATTTTCAAAGGAAAGCTTTCCCAAAAAGAAATTTAATGTCATATAAAGCATTCAATTTCTCTCAGCATGTCAATTAAAAATAGAAGGAATTTGTCATTGAAGTCTGAACATGATATGAGAAATTTCATCTCATCAGTTAAATTCTGGCAGAGCAAGAGACACAAAGGCAGTGTCAGTTTTAATCATTGGCACCGATACCAACTGGAATAAATACATATATAAATATTACAATTGGAAAGGTTTTAGTCTCTAGCTAAGAGTGGTTTGGCTTCTCCTGAGGAGCTGATACTCATGACATCAGTCCTGGTTCCCAGAGGGAGAGCTGAGAGTTAGGGTGCCATTTCTCAGAAAATAAGTGAGCAAATGGGCAATTTCCCTTTACAGCAGCAATTAATGGAACTTGCAGAATGCTAGTTGCATAGGTCCTAATAGTGTGCTTGACAACATTGAGTATGGGTTACATTCAAAGGTAGTATACTGTGACCTGATGCATTTATTTCAAATAGTGCTTTTTTTAAAAAAATGATTCTTCAGGTTCTCTAGAATCTTAAGGATCTGCTGTAAAGTTGAAACAAAGAGCTTTGTAATGGATGAAACCTGGGCTAATGAAAACATTCTTATTTTTTATTTTTTGTTTGTTTGTTTTCCTGTAGTCTTTTTCATCCTATTACTTCAAAGTGTTGGGTTTTAAAATTTTTTTTTAGTATTGCAAACCAAAACTTTTTCAGGTGCTCTTTACACATGCTTATGTGGGATGGTTAGGGAGCCTGATTTCATGGAGGAAAATGTATACAGTGCATAAGATTCATCAGAAAAACTTGGTCATTAAAATGATGGCTTGGATTCTAAAATTTGTATGAGGTGACACATTTATTTTTCTTGGGTATAGCTTATTTTGTGCAGTGCATTGAATAGATTTCTTTCAAAAGTAGCATTCAGAAATTGGAGGAGGTACCTTCTTGTACCTGATTTTAAAATACCTGTAGTTTTACCAAATTATTAGATGAATGAAAATAAAAATAGAAGAAGACCATGCTACTGTAAAAACCTAATCTAGCATTTCTGCAAAGTTTAGTTACGAATATGTAGAAAATAAAGCACTTTGAAAAACGTGCTATTTGACATCAGATAGGCACTGCATTTAATAACATTTTAAATTAATAGGTATAGTGGGTTAAGGGTTCAGCACAGATTGTATTAATTTCCTAGTGATTTCTTTAAGCACTTTCAGCATCTGCTACTTGCTTACAAAGTGAACATCATAAAATTTGTCTGTCTTAAATTTTTCTCTTAGTATTTTAAGTGCTTTCTTCTGCTTGCTGATACTGATCACTGCTATAATCCAGGGGGATGGCGCTGCTCAGGAATACAGCTAATTTAGACCACACAAAGGTATTCTTCTATGAGGACTGGCTGCTGGTTTTAGCTTTGGCTGTCATCCTTGCTTACTGCTGGTAGTTTGAGAGTAGGTAAGATGCATACTCAGCTGGACCTGGATTTGCATTTATAGACTGCAACTGCCATGCTCTTGGCTTGGCAGCCAACTGTTTAGCTTGTGCAAAGCTTACAGAGCAAGTTACTTGGCTGTGTTAGGTTTTATTTTTCTAGTAGCTAAATGACAGACTCAGTTTCTAACATTTAGATCTCTCCTTTGGACAGGGTGCCTTCAATCATTTTCTTCCAAATCCTCTTACCTGTGCTTTTGCTGGGCTTGCATTCACTTGTCAGCCTCAGCTTCTGTGAGGATCTATTTCAGAAATTAAAAGTTTGATTATTCCCTTTTCCTTCAGGAAAATAGCTTTAATGAAACTCCTGGTTTTAACCAACTTTAACTTTTGTAATTTCTATCATAATATTAAAGACAACAGCCTACAGTAACATCTGACTAATTCTTCCCTGCCTTTTGTAGTTTTTCCCTAGCAGTAAGGGAAAGACTAATAAAGTTGCTCTTCTGGTAGCTTCCATTTTAAGCAATTAAAGATAACCTGTATGTCCCTTAAAAATGCAGATCTCAATCTCTTAGACACAATTGTGCTAGGGTGGGTTTGTTTCCAGTCATGCTTCTTTTTGACTTCAACTGCTAACATGTGGCAAAAGTTCAGAATATTTTTGTGGAAATGAGAGGCAGAAACTTGTCTAATTCATAGACAGTTCCATTGTATTTTAATCTGTGTACTGGTTGGGTATGCCAAATTGTTTTTAGTTGTGGCCATGTAAATCACGTTCTTCTTGTTGCATTTTTTCCTGTGTGATTTGAGAGAGCAATATATATCTTGCTTCGAAAGAGCAAGAAGTGATGCTATTCTCCTAGTTTGTGCGTAGGATTTACCAGGAACCACATCTGAGAGTAGGATCTTTTCAGTGTGTGGCACTAACTAGTGTTTTAATAAGATTTATTCTTTCATATTTTGAAATCTACTGCTTACCATTTATGGCGACTGACCTAATCTCGGGGATGGAACGGTTCATTAATTCCTAGCTTTCTCTATCATCACACTTAATGCTAGAGAGTGCAAATGAAATGCTTTAATGTTTTAACACTATGAGTAGATTCCCCACTTCTGGTCAATGCTTGGCCATTTTGTGTGTGTTTTTTATTTTTTTACTTATGTACTTTTAATTAAGCCCACAGTTCTGCTAGTAAGTAAATTGTCAAGAAAACAGCTGGCTGAAGTTTTTATGATAGAACCACAAAATAAAATGGGATTTTGACTATATAGACACATGCACACACACAAATGTGTACGTGCATATAAAAAATATTGGCAAACCCTCCTGCTTTGCAGTTGCATTTTTTGGTTATTAGCTGGAAGCAAATTTCAATTGGAAATTCAGTGTCTGTGATCTGTATGTGAATTTTAAGATGTCGTGAACATATTGTGTCTTAAAGGAATGGCACTGTACCAAGGCTTTTAGTGAGGTTTGTTATCTGAGCCTGTGCTGCCTAACTGTATTTCCAGGGTTTCATGTGCTCTGCTTTGAAGGAGCATTTTATGTTTCCCACCCCCGACCCCATGTATGTTGTAAAGCAATGAGTACCTTCACTGTTTGGATGAAGTAAATTGTTGCTCACAACTACTTGTTTAAAAAAAAAAATAAAATAAATCTGCTCCTTGTGCATCTCTTGTTTGAGCTTTTCCAGATGACTTACTATTATTAACATCTTGAGGCATAAAAAAAAAAAGCAGT
Source organism: Chloroceryle amazona (assembly GCA_027560015.1). Classification (NCBI taxonomy): domain Eukaryota; kingdom Metazoa; phylum Chordata; class Aves; order Coraciiformes; family Cerylidae; genus Chloroceryle; species Chloroceryle amazona. The sequence goes on from JANHFX010023824.1 coordinate 25,159, forward strand.
GGAATTCTAGACGAGGACAATGTAGAGAGTGCCCAAACCAGGTGCAGTGTTGTAGAGATTTGTATATGGTATGGTCCTTCACTGTACTGAAAGTCTGATCTGTCATTGCAGGAGAGTTACAAATTACCTCATCTTGAGTTTCTGTGTCTCTGCTAATGGTGCATAGTAATTCTGTTTCCCTGTGTTTGCTTGCATTGGAAAACTTTGAAAGATGGTTTGTCCAAGGAGTAGACTCAAGGTTTGTACATGTCAAGAATCCCACTTCCATGAAGCTCTGGAAGATCTGGACCTGTTCTGTAAATTAGTTTCTTCCAGCTGTCCATCAGATTCTAAGCATGGTGAGCTTCAGTTTATGTCAGAGGGCTTTTCTTCAGTCAGAATTTAGACAGCTTTTTAGTTTCCTTTTCTTTAAAAATAAATAAATCAGATTCAGTGAAAATTTTATGAAGAGTATCCTTGTTTATTTTTTGTATTTAAAATATATCTTAATGCTATTTTGCCTTTAGTTTTTGGAAGAGGATTACATTTATCCAGGTCTCTCATTATGTATGTTTGCTGTTTTCTCATGCACTAGAGCTCTTACTTGACCACACTTGATGGCTATTCATTAAAAGCTGTTGTCAATCAGTAGCCACTGTCTTGTAGATTTGCATTTTGAAATACTACCTTTATTGCACTAAGTTTTGTGAGTGTCTGTTTACTGTTTCAAATACTTTTTTTCTCCTCTTTATTGCTTATTTACTTGCAGGCATTTGGATTGTCTGACTTCATTGCATTTGGAGTTGCTGATTCTGTTTTTTTTGGTCTAGACTCTGTCCTTTTAAATAACAGTAAGAAAGTGCTGTCCTGGTGACTGGGTTCCTGTCTCCAGTATGGGAGAATTGTCTCTGCTGCTTCTGAAAGCTTTGCCTCAGGTGGCTCTGTATACTTATAACACTTCACATAATTGTTTGAAGTTCATACTGCTTTTTTTACTTAACTGAGAACTGTTTAAACCTACTTAAATGAAATCCCATCTCTTCCTTCTCTGCTTTGCTAATGACATTATGATGCATGATTTGGGTTTTAAATATTTCTTGGAACAGATGCAGTTTGTGTCATCATGCTTGTTGAAGGTGGATACGTTTGTGTGTGGGGGGGAAACACAAACCCAAACATATCTCCCAAAATGTGAGGAGGTACAGGAGGTGGGCCTCAGGTGAGGAAGATATTTTAGTGGAATTAATGACTCATGATTTTTGGTTTTACTGTCAGAGTTAGCTGATATTCATTCATAGAATCATAGAATTAAGGTATAAAAGACCTTTTAAGATCAAGTCCAGCCTTTAATGATTCACATGTTTATAGATGTGACTTTTGTTGTCTAGTAGGAGCTGTACTGCTAAGACTACTGGCAGCACTGAGGTTGCAAATCCCTCACTGGAAAAATCAAAGCTATTACGTATGTGATTGCTACTGAAGGGTGGCTTTGGGAGCTGGGCCTTCTGCTGTTTAAATGGGGGTGCAGGAAGATCCCTATACATCTGTGCCATAACCTTTTTTTTGCTTTTATCAGCTATATATGTATAGCAAGGCAAGGGATGCTTTGGCTCCACACTGCAGTTCTGTCAATAGCAGATCTATTTAAACTGCATCATTTTTCAGTTTCTGATTTCTCAAGCTTCCTCTTTCCATTTCCCTGGAGAAGGATGTTGTTCTTCCTTGTTGTGGAAGTTCTTATGCTGGTCCTTTCTTTAACCTTGGTCTGTCAGATGATCCAGGTGAAAAAAGGAAATGCAGATTGAAAGAAGAGAAGAAGCTTCAAAGAGATCTGTCTACATAATAAGAAAAGTATCAGCTTGTAAGGAGCTGTCCTCTGTATTATTATTTTTAAATCTGTTGAAACTCAAAATTAGAGCAGAATGTAGGAATTGCTTTTACTGAGTCAGACCTGAGGTCCATCTACCGCCATATCCTTTCTGACTGTGGTCAAAAGTGACAGGTTTGAGAAGATTACAGCAATAAGGTAATGGCTACCCCAGCCCTCCTCTCCCACCCTTCAGTGGTATGTGACTCAGGATATTTTCCTAAGATATGGGTGATCTGTGTGATTAGTAACCCTCATTGCATTTCTCTTCTATAATTTTGTTGGCTTTCTCCTTAAGGCTGTAGGGTTTTAGTGTACACAGTATCTTCTGGCAGAGGTCCATGACTTTGATCCAAGTTGTGTGGAGATGACTGACTTGCATTTCTTCATTGTGAACATGTTACTGTTTGCTTTCTAGCTCTTGGGCTACAAGCAGTACCACTGATCCCTCTCCATCCTGGGTGTGTTGCTGGCAAATTTTATTGGCTACTGTTATATCTTGGTTCCTTCAGCCCTTTTCCAGGAAGCTGGGTTTGAGCTGTTTCACCATTGCTTGTGTGAGGAGAGGAGCAGAACCGTAGGCAGCATTCAAGGTTCAGGCCCACAGTGGGTTTATTGGCAATGTTAAGCTAGTTTCCATTTTGTTCTCTGCTGGTTTGTTTTGACTGTTAAACATTTTGCTGATGGTTTCCTGAAAGCATGTATTTTGCGTTGGAAGAAAATGTGTCATGCTGCATCCAACATGAAGCAGATGCTGCTCCGTGCTCCCGGGTCCATCTGCTGGTGAGGCTGAAATGTATCCCCAGCAGGCACAGATATGCACTACATGCATATATGGCCAGCACAGAGAGAACATGGATGGACACCCAGAGCACACTCATAGCTCTGGCTGACCAGGATAGAGGTCTGTGAGTGGCAATGTTTATATAAATATATGTATGGAGGATCCTTCTAGCAGCTGGGCTTGGGCACTCAGCCTGGATCCCAGACTCCCTGATTGCTGGCATCTAGACATAGGAGCCCCAGGTCCCACAGCCAACACCCCTCTCCCGTGCTCTCATCCACAGAGTTACGCAGGCACTCTCAAGCCCAGAGCAGGGACCCACTCTAAACCCCTCCCTCCAAGGCCACTTCACCAGCTCTCCAGCTTGGTCTTCACTAGCACTTGCACCATCATAAACCTGATGCAATCCCAAAATGTCCTTGCCCTGCATCCTGTCATGAGTCCTGCACTTTGAGGCAGCAACCATCCGTAGTCCAAAAGGTGATGTGCAGAGCTGTTCTCTGTGACTCATCTTGCCAGGCTCCACACCTGGACTTGGTCTGAGACTGTCATGGGGCAGGCAGAGCATTCTCAGGAGGAGTCCTTGGATTGAAGATTTCATTATGCCCCTCTCCTCCCCTGGGTTTGTGGAGGTTGCTTTTGTTGGACTGCTGGACTTGGGAGTATCCTGGCAGGGTATTATTTTTGTAGATCAAACATATAATCCCCAAATTAGACTCCTAAGTGGTAGTAGTCAGATCAAAGCCCATTATTTCACCTGTGACTTTTTTTTTTACCCATGTTCATGGGGAAATGTAACTTTTAAACTGTGGGTTTTTTTGTGCAATCCATCCATATTTTTACTTTCCTGTCTAACTTAAACATTGTCAACAAGCCTTGCATGTCACTGTTCACCTTTTTTCCCAGTTTTATTAAGACTGTGGAGTACTTCTTAACACAGACCTGCAGAACTACTGATGACTTCCTTCTGAGAGCTGGTCACCATCGGTCTTTTCTTATTTTTAAAAAATCATCTGTGCAAGGTAAATTAGGTACTGTTTTGATTTAGCAAACACCTAAGTTGTCTATCTTTTCAGGATTTTTGTCCGGTGTAATTTTAAGCTTGTCATTGGTAATGATGCTTCTGTCACTTTCTTTTGAGAATTGTTTCATACTCTGATACCTTTTTTGTCAGGATTTATGCACTCGACAGTTTTATTCTATCATTCATAATAATTTCCCTGACCCTTGTAGTTTTCTGGATTAGTCCTGTTGTCCTTCCATGTAAGGAGGTTTCTATGCACCTCTGCTAAGCAGATGAAATATATTCAGCTTTTCTGACTTTTCGTTATAAATTCGGTGCTTCCCCTCACTTTTCCTGTCTAAAAGATTTCCCTCCAGGATCCAGCAGAGACGACTGTCTTGTTCCATCTGTTCTTTTCCATTTGCACATAATGCACCTCAAGTCAGTATTACACAATGCTTACTTTGATTTTTTTGGACAATTCAGAGGCTCCCCATCCGGTAAACATTGTTTTGAGTGTTGGTTATATACAATATATATATATGGAGAGAGAGATAGGTGTGTGTGTGTGTATATATATATATTTTTTTTTTTTATATTGGGCCTTGTTTTACATA
>JANHFX010023824.1:33941-72180 GCA_027560015.1 Chloroceryle amazona
TCTCTGACTCGTATTGTTGCCCCCCCCCCCCCCAATCTGTAATTTTATAAAAATATTTTCATTTTGTCCTGTAAGTATGATTCATTCTGCAGCAGAGAGTTGTGCATGTATATTATTCATTACTTTAAAGTGTTTGTTTAAATGTATTTATTTTGCTGAACTCTGAATTCTACACTTGTCTGCTCTCCTTCATGGGCTGAGCACCAGTAGTGGAAGTTGAGCTACTGTCGGCTGCAGAATGTTTTAGATGAACTTTAAGACGTTCTCTGCATTGCTTGGCTCCTCCTAAGCTGGCAAGATTTCTAACATTTTAAGCTACTTTAGGAAAAGTCGGGATAATTTACATCTCTGAGTACTTGAGTTTTAGTAGTACTGTTGGAGCAATGACACCTTAAACAGCTGAGTCAATATACCCTGACAAAAAGGAGTATTAGTTGTGTAATGTTGAAATGCCATCAATTTCTTCATATCTTATAGTGTGAAAGAATGGAATAACATGCTAATACATGTTAATTTTCCTGTTTTATTTAGTACGATTTTTAAAAAGAGTTTAAAATCCTGTTGTGTTTTTACAATTAAATAATTATTTTTAAAATGGCAGCAGTGATGCAGCAAAATATCCAAAGAAGGTCTGTTTTGTGCTGTCTTCCTCCTGTTTGCTTTTTCTGCATTCGCTTTCTCAATAATGAACTCAGAGTAGCTCAGTTTCAGTTTATTTGGATGAACTTTGCATTACCTGGTATGACTTGAGATCCCTTTTTACTCGTATGTAATTAACACAAAGTCTCATATTGGAAGTCTGCAGTACACAGTCTCATCACAAAAGCCAGCTAACTGTAAAAGCTGATAATGTTTGTAAAGCACGTTAAGCTCCCTGGGTGAAAGGTACCATAGAAATGCGAAGTATTAAGCCAGTAGTTTAATTATAAGATAAGAAGTAATTGAAAATTTCCAGTGCGGCTGCATGTAAAAGACAGTCTGGTGATTTGCTTTGTAATATTTAGGTCAGTGAATTGAGATGTTTTTTCTGAATCCTTTATGAATATTCTCTCATTTAAGTGCATTGCTCGAAGGTGTCTGATACATTTATTTGGCTGGCTGATATTGCAGTTTAAAAATACCACATTTCAAGTAGGCAGGGAAGTGCTGTATAGAAACCTTTTGAAATAACCAGCCTTCATCCTTCAAAGTGACAGTCATTGTGCTGTAATAATTGTAGAAGTACTGAATTTGCTTCAATTGATTTTTTTTGAATAGTATACTGCTCATTTAATACACAGTGTCTCCAGAATTTTAATTTCCATGTACCTCTCTGATTTATGATTTGGTGCAGATTTCCCTTGAGGTATTTTCCTTGCCTTGTGTATATCTCTATAAAACGGAATGTTTTATCATCAGTACTAAATCCCACTTTATGGCACTGTGCTGTCAGATAGAATGATTCGTAATTTGAAATCAGTATTTTTATATGACATTAGGTCCTGTAAACTTCTGTACTACTTCGATTTACAAAAAACCCAAAGTGGCCTGTAACAATAGTATGGTATTTTTCACTGACATGTCCAAGGCAGATGCTAATACTGTAGTAATTCCCTGCCAGGCACAGCAATTTTGACTGTGGGCATGTCTCAGATGGATGCAGATGGGAGCATCCCAGAATCCCTGCTTCTCTTCCCAAACTGCCTCCATGGTCAGCAATGCTGTGAAGCGGATACAGTGCAGACAGGAGGAGGGATTTGAGGCTTCAGTGTGCTCTCAGACACACAGAGGGAATTCCCTCTTTGGTTCCCTGCATCTTTTCTCCTCTTGCAGTCATGGCAACACCACAGGACCATCAAGCAGCATGTTTCCAGCCAGAAACTGTCTTCTATGACTCTGGGAGTTAAAAACTAACTGGAGAGTGCTGCATTCTGCATGCAGGGGGACAGTGTTGCATTTAAGTGTTAATTTGCCTTTTATCACAAGGTGATAAAAGCTTTTGAAGTATTTTTACCTTTTTACAATAATCTTTTTTTCCTGAGAGGGAAATATCTTCATACTTTTTTTTTTCCTCTCAGATTTTCCTGAGCTGTCATGGAGGAAGAGCCCTGTTCTGTGGGGCATGACTGCAGCTGAGTCAGTATTTGCAGAGGCGTGCTGCATGAGCAGAGCTTCAAAGGCTGTCTTTGCCAGAAAGCTGCCAAGCCAAGGAGAAATGCTGTTCTCAGTTGGTGGTCTGGTGGTACTACTTCCTACAGTAAAAGCTGTACCTCTAAAATGTTACAACCTTGAGTTCATAGGATAAGAAAACTTTAGTGGGACCTGAATTTGGCAGAATGGCTCCCTGGAAGTGAAATACTCCTGTGATTAGTGACATGAAGAGCTTTCTGGTTTAAAATTATAAACTGGACAGGCCAGTTCTAAAATTTGAAATGAGAACCAAGCAGAGTTTTACTATTTTGGTCTGTACAGCTACAGGGATTTACAGAATCATAGAATCATTGTGGTTGGAAAAGACCTTGTAGATCAGAGTCCAACCATACCTCCAAGAATAAAGAACACCTAAATACCTGACCACTAAAAGGAAACGAAACAAAACAAAACAAAAAAAACCACAGGCAAACAAAACCAACAACACACAAGCCTCCTGCATGCGTGCCCCTAGAGCATGTCGTCAAGCACCACATCAACTTGTTTCTTAAACACTTCCAGGAATGGTGACTCAGCCACCTCCCTGGGCAGGCTGTTCCAGTGCCTCACGACTCTCTGTAAACAGTTTCTTCCTAATATCTCATCTGAACCTCCCTTGCTGCAGCTTGAGCCATTTCGCCTGGTTCTGTAATTAGTAACTAAGGAGAAGAGGCCAACAGCCACCTCTCTACAACCTCCTTTCAGGTAGTTGTAGAGGGCAGTGAGGTCCCCCCTCAACCTCCTCTTCTCCAAACTGAACATGGCCAGCTCCCTCAGCCTCTCCTCATATGACTTGTTCTCTAAGCCCCTCATGAGCTTGGTATCTCTCTTCTGGACACGTTCCAGCATCTCAATGTCTCCTATAATGAGGGGCCCAGAACTGAACACAGTACTCAAGACGAGGCCTCACAAGGGCTGAGTACAAGGGCACAATAACTTCCCTTCTCCTGCTGGCCACGCTCTACTTTATTCAATCCAGGATCCTGTTGGCCGCCTTAGCCACCTGGGCACACCGCTGTCTCATGTCCAGCTGGCTGTCCACCAGCACCCCCAGGGTCCTTTTCTGCCAGGCAGCTTTCCAGCCACTCATCCTCAAGCCTGTAGCACTGCTAGGGGTGGTTGTGACCAAAATGCAGGACCCAGCACTTGGCCTTGTTGTACCTCATACAATTCGCCTTGGCCCATCAATCCAACCTGTCCAGGTCTCTCTGAAGAGCCTCCTTGCCTTCAAGCAGGTCAACACTCCCACACAATTTGGTGTCATCTGCAAAATTTATTTAATGATAAATTTAATTTTGAAAGAGATTACTGTTAAGTCTGTGCAGGTTTTAAGAATGCAGACAGATTTGCTGTGTGTTTCAGAATATGAAAGCTCAAGACTGAGTGTGGCAATCTGGTTTAGTATCTTTGTTGCCAAAGGTTGTGGCCTTCATTTTCATCAGCTGTGCTCTGGTGTGGTTGTACTGCTGAACATACGCTGCAAGCCTTACAGACCTGTTGCAGCTTCAGTCTCTCTTTTGGAGTAGAAAGACTAAAAGGGCTATTAATTCTCTGAATTATGGTGTGCAGTGCAGCGTGTTCTCCGAGCGATAGGGAAGAATTTGCCTGTGGCATCATGAGGCTGTTGTTGAGCTCTGTCTCTAAGCACTGATCACACCTGTGCAATCCTGGAACTTCTTAAAGAAAATGAATTTTTTTTTTCTATGAAGTTAAGAGGAAGTCTGAATGTCCCTGGAAGGATGATGCCTTCCTGAGGAGAGCCGCCTCAGCTGGGTTCTGGCATCGCTGGAAGCCCCTGTTCCAGCACTGTTTCTCTGTCTCAATCTCTCTCTTTCTCAATTTCCTATTGCTTCTGCCTGGTCATACTTCTCAGCATCCCTTCCCCATCCCTTTGCCCGCTGTTTCATCCTGAATCCCAGATTAAAGAGAGCTCAGCAGCCACCCTGCTTCTGTTCCCCAAGGCCATTTAATTTATAATCTCCATCCTGTCCTGTTTGTTTCCAAGGCTCTCCATTCTGCCCCTGCCACACTGCAAACTCCCTCCTTGGGGCAGAGGTGCTGGTTCCTGCTGACAGCCAGATTCTCCCTTGGGGACTGTACCAATGCCACAGGAATTAAAACCTTGCTTCTTTAACATGGTACATAGGAGCAGGTCACCTGTGGCCAGCCAGCATAGTAGGTATGGAGATTGAAGAGGGCACAGTATGTCACCAGGGGAGGTTTAGGTTGACTATTATGAAAAATTTTGTCATAGAATTGGTTGTAAGCATTGGAACAGGCTGTGCAGGGAAGTAGTGGCATCACCACCCATGGAAGTATTTAAAAAATCATGCATATGTGGTGCTTAAGGACATGGGTTATTGGTGACTTGGCAGTTAATGGTTGACCTTGGTGATCTTAAAGGTCTCTTCCAACCAAAATGATTCTATGATTATATAAATTGCTGAGTACAGTGTCTTTCAGCGATTTGGGTTTTCCCTTATGTAATAGATTGAAAAAAGACTTTATGACAGTCAAATTCTGCAGATTATTTTACTTTTAAGGTAAAGTGAAGTGTAAAGATGTGGCTGAGGCCCATACGTCCAAGAAGAAATATATCAAACCATAAAGTTTCAGATTATTCATGGTCAAACAATAAGTTGATATAGCCTACATAAACAGATGAATACTACCATGCTTCATGGACTGTGAAGTTTGGATTGCATCTAGTAAATGAACACATGGGTTTAATAAATAATTAGTCTCCTGCTTAATTGCAAGACTAGGTTTTCTAGCACCTTTGTCATGTGATCTGTGTATATGGTAATGATGTTTGTAATAGAATGTGGGAAGTAATCAGCTTTCTTAAAAACTTTGGAGTCAATACTGCCTCATCAAACTAGCTGATGGATTTAATTTGCTATTTGCCCAGTTATTGATTAAATGACTGAGAATTCTTTGAGAAGAGAGCTAGTTACTTACACTGCTGCTCCTCTTGAATGCACTGGTGGAAACAGCTTTCTAAATGTTACTGTTGCTTAATAGTTCACTTAGAAATAATAAACCTAGTCTATTTTTAATATTACATTGTATTTCATTATTTGGAATAGGCCCTTTCTCTTTGACTTCATGTTCCATTTACTTGCAAAGTAGCTTCTGCTTTTTGCAGAATACAGGAAAGCTAAAATATAATGTGTTTGCTTTATAGCTGTTTCATTGGCAGCTTTTCACGTATTAAAAGCAAATCTTTTTTCTCTCAAGATTCAGTTTTTGCTGAAAGACAGATAGACTGGAAAAACGGCGAATGATAATATTTTTAAGAGACTGAGCATTATGGAAAATCCGGAAAGATTTGAAGTGATGTGTATATCGCTAAAAGACAGAATTCAAGACCTTTCTTCCTGTAGAAGTTGCTGGTGGTTTCCCTTGCAGCACGTGCTGGGTCTAAAACCTGCCAGAAGTCCCCTGTCATTCCTTAGAGAGGGAACCTTCAAGAGTACCTTCTTCAGGCCCATCCCAGCCTCCTCGGAGAGGCACTGCCACACACTTTCTTTGTCTTTTGTAGGTGATTGAGTGCAATTATTATATCCCCTGTATGTATTTCACCCTTTCTTTTTATATATTTTTCATCTTTTGGATGATTGAATATTTGCCTTTGAATATGTGTTTGCAAAAAGTAGCTAAATGAAGTATCATTTAGAGCTGGAATTAAGAACTACATCCCTTTCTTTGTCAACAAACATTAGATTAGAGTCTTATTTTTCTTAAAAGCTGAAGGTGTGTTTTAAAAAGTATATTTTTTGGTCTGTCTTACTAGAATAAACATTTTTAAATGTAGCTTTACTTTGTGAGTGAGCAATTGTTTCAGGTTTGGGATTTTTTTTTTTTCCAAGTGCCACCTACTGGTGTTTTTGAAGTTTTCTTTAGTAAAATTTTCCTCTGTAGAAAATAAGGCAATATATACTTATGTTTATTTTAAACAACAGTGGGTAAAATATGAATAAAAATGAAGTGAGTATTTTGTGGGTTTGTTATTTGGTTAAACTTGTGTGCTGTTGCTTACCTGGATATTACACTTTTTTGTGAAACATATTAGAAGTACCTCCTCATGATTTTCCTAGTTGGAGTAATACTGTGTGTAACTTTAAAAAAATTTTTTTTTTATTTGTAAAGTGTGCTACTGTTCTAATGCATTTGATCACAAGCCTTGGATTAAAAAGGAAAGAGTGTCAGGGTTTTTTTGTTTGTGTTTTTTTTTTTTCTTCCCGGCGGTGCTTTTTCTAGCAGTCATTTTACAGTTGAGTTTCAACAGCCCATAGAATTCTTCAGTCCTGGGTTTGGAATTAGATTGGAGTTTAGTGGAACAAAAACCTCAGAAATCACCACTGGAGGAGGGTGAATTACAGCTCCTGGTACTCCATCCTGGGCTTGGAGGGAAGGAAAGGGTGCTGTCCCTCTCCTCTGCTCCTGTACCAAGCCCTCCACTTCAAAACCAGATTGCTTTCATTATCCTTCTGGGAGAGCTGTGTAGTTCTTGGAGACAGGAGAAGCCTCATGCTTGTTTTCTAGTGCTGTTATTCTGTCTGGTTCAGCAGAGTTTGGAACTTTAGGTTCTTTTTTTCCTATGGGAACATGTGACTTAGGAGAAATGGCATCAAGTTTACCTAATATGTAAATGCATCTGCATCCAGGGCTCACAGCATGCACAATAAACAAATAATAGGGTGAGGAAATAGGCTTCTATAGTTGAATCTACATTGCCATATTTTCTTCAAAACCATTGAATTTTCCACAGACCTTAGCAGTACCATCAGTTTTGGCTTTCAGGAGGTGCTTGCTGTCATTTCTTCCTTCTTTTTTAACCTTTTTTTTTCCTTTTTTTTTTTCTCCTTTCTTTCTTTTTCCCTTTCTCTGGTTCTCAGCTTTGATAAATTGCTCTATTTCTAGTAATAATTCTGGCAGCTCTTTGACTGATTTCATTCATCCTTGATTTGTATCTCTGAGGAATGAATTTTACTGGTCCATGCAGAGCTGGGGGACAGTTCTCCAGGTGCTGGGATGCCTTTGTTTCCTCACAGATCCTTCTTGTTGTTGGAACTGTACCGTTATCATTCTTTATCTCCTTCTTCATGGCATTTGCCTTTGGGCATAACTTTTTGGAGTTGGAAAGAATAAAAATAAACAAACTGAAGTGCATATGGCATTTGTAAAAACAACACATTTGACCTTTCTTATTGTCTTGAAGCCCAAAGCAATGTATGCCTTCAGGCAGCTAGCCCTTGAAGAGTGGCAAAAACACACCTTTAGGAATGAAACTTCTCCTTCATCTGTTTAGATATGGTATTAAATCAAAGGAAAAAATCCCTCAGCAAACGTTGATATATTTTTTTAAATTTAAATTTTACAGGCATCCATTTTCTTCTCATCCGTACATAACCTTTTTGAAAAACTATATGGTGAGCTATCATCACACTGTTATTAAAAGGCTTTATTAATGAAAATACAGGGAACAAAATAAAATAACAAAAGAGCAAGACAGCCTTCCATGCTGTGGAGCATCTTGCTGCGTGGAGTTGTTTGAGCATCTTGGTCTGACTGTGCCCTAGCAGAGGAATGGGTGGCCTCTTTTCTGCTCTTATTTGAGGGCACTGGAGAAAAGAAGCTGGTGAATTGTTCTTTTGCTTTCAGCTTATCTGCACAAAATGTGAAGGCTGGATTCCTGAAATCCAGCCTTAAAGTGGTAGTGCTCTTTGCCCTTGTAGTGGGTTATGAGAAAACAACTCAAATACTCTGCTCATAAAAAAAAAAGTATATTTGCTTCTGTAAGGTGTTGTCCAGGGACGTGTATATTGACAGATGCCCCTGGAGAAGGCTAATGACAGTGCTCTTTCAATTTTAAGGCTGCAAATGTGGTTTCAAAAACTGTGTTTCAAAGGGGTTACATTCATTGGAAGGAGCATCTTGGCAGAAGAGACAGGTTCGTAGCTGATGCTGTTGGGATATGTGGGAGATGGCACCTGGGGAACCTGTGGGCAGGGCTGGTAGATTTGTGGTGGCAGTGTGTGCCATCTGCCATTGCTGCTGTCACCTGTGTAATTGCTGACCACTGCTACTGGCTCCTGGGGGTTTCAGAGTAATGAAATTGTCTAAAACAGATGGGAAAGGCTCTCAGCAAATCTGGGTAAGATGTTGAGAATTAGGCTGTAGTACAGCAACTCTGGCTGGAAAACTTCTGGTTCAGGTTAAACTGAATAATTTCTTCCTTCCTTGGTGCTGTCCTGAGCACAAAGCTTCTCCATGCTGCTTTCTTAGTACTGTAGAACAAACAGTCCAGGTGCCATAGACCCCTCCCCAGGACCAGTGATGGACTTCAACACTTTGAGTTGAAGGACACGAGTCCTTATTTTTATCTGGTAGGCACAGTTGATAGACACATTGAAGCTGTTTCTGAACCTAATTATTATTTAGCTTTGTGCAGAAATGTACTATTTCAAGCAAAATGAATATTCAAAGTTACTGTTTAAATGTCTTTACAGTTTTTATTCCATTTTTCTATGGATCAGGTTTCTTAAGAGTTCTAGATCTAATTTCTGTGAGCATTCAGAAACTTGGCTGCAGATTTAACGTGTTTTTCCTGTATTACGTGTGCTTCCCTCTCTTCTCCACTGTCCAAGATTCATCTCTCTCTTCTTCACATCTTCCATATGTGTATATCTTAACACCATCAAACGAATCTTGACTTCGCTTCTGAGCGATTTCCAGTGTGCTCTATTCTGACAACTGCTGGAAACACTGGGGGAGTGTGTGTGGGGAAGCTTGTCTCAATCCCATCACCCCTTCATTTAGCACAGGATGAGATTTTAAGCCTGTCAAAATCTATATGGTAGGATTTAATGACCGCTTCCTTCAGTGGTGCTGTCTAGTCATGGCTAATGGGTTCCTTAGTGAAAAAAACAAATGTACAAGAGGTAAATAGCAATCATAAGGTATAATGGTTGGGTCTTTGAGCATCAAAACTGGTGAAACGTGGCTTTATTAATTGTCTGCTGACCTCTACATTTCCTCATGCCAATATCCTGTCTAGAGCAGAGCAAATACTTCTCCCAGCTGCATCCTTAACCTGTCCCTTGTACCGGAGGTAGCAGGCACGGCACCCAGTGGCACTGCCTGGCAGTCAGCCGCTGCCGAGCAGCACTGATGGAGGGGTGCTGCAGCTCCTCCTTTGCTCTGTGGAGGTGTTTGTTAGTTAATTAGTGACACTTCCCAGCATCTGATTCTCACTACATTTGTAGGACCATAATTATTTGAAAGGGCTTTTATCCCTCCTAAAATTTGGCTAGAATCAGCCAACAGACTTAAAGGGCCAGTGGGCAGGTAATGTGGAAAAATAAGCCTAAATTCCTTAGGAAACCATATGGATCATTTAGAAGCTTTTTTGCATAGAATTCTTAAAGCGAGTAATTCAACTTAAGTCATAGTGACAGGAAGGAGTTACAGTACTTGGAGATCCTAACTCATGAGTGTAGTAAAAAATTGCCACTAATATGAAAGTTTTAACTCTTAAGTAAGCATGTTTTCATCATTCTGGCAGTTTTCTTGCTGGTCTAGAGTAGCCAGTTACATGACTACCACAGGGAATGCCCTACTGTATGAGGGTAGAAAATTAAATAAGCTTTAAAGGATAATGTATTGTTAAAAAAAGCCACCCCAAAACCTACAACTGGCCAAGCATTACCTATCCTGTCAGTAAGAGGACATTAATAATTTGTAGAATATCCTTGTAGCTAGTGTGTATTTGAAAGTTTGTCTGTACTTCATCATTAGATAGCAATCTTGACAATGGATGCAGACATCAAATGTGATCAGCAGACCTTTGGAAAGCTTCAGAAATGGGCCAGAGTGGAAGCCTTGAAGATCTGTGCAACTCAAGCTTCAGAGGGAGAGAAAGTCTTCCTGTAACATTTCTGTACTCTGACAGAAAATGACAGAACCTTCCTTTCATCAGCTAAAAGAAGTCAGCCATGATGAAAATGTTTCCCCAGTTTTGTGAAAACAGACTGACAAAAAAAATCCCAACCAACAATTCTTTCATGTATCTTTATCCTCTACAATATCCTCGGTGTCCTGATTTGCTCAGTTCAGTAATCACAAGAATTATTCTTTTTACTTTGGTACATTTGTGAAGTTACTTCACAATTATAAATGGCTTAGTTTCCTTACAGATATCTTGTTATCTATATGCTTAGGACATAAATATATACACCCTCCAAAAACTGCCCCCAAAGCAACCAAGAAACCAGCCTTTGTGGTATCTATCTGCATATAGAGTAAGAGTTGCAGCGTACAGATTTGTATCAGTCACTTTGCTCATTGAAGGCTTTCATTCATTATTTCATTTCCAAGCTCATGCTAATTTGCTCTGTTCAGTTAAAGGTATGGCTGCAGAAAACTTCCCCTGGTGGATGCTATCTGTAGATTTATGGTACGTAGGCTCTTTGATGTTAATTGCCTGTGTGAATAGATTTGCCCCATCTGGTAAATGCAGGGTAATTTTATCATACTTCCCAGTGTAGTTGTAGTGATGTATATCTTAGATTGCAAATCATGCCCTAGTTTAGTCATACTAGGTTGGATTTTGTAGCTGTAGCACCAGTATGTTATGGAGTGTCCATGCCCTGAGATGCTTATGGTCAATGGGTGCTCCGATAGCATGGTCAAGCTGCCATGTGAAGCTTCAGTTTTTGGATGAGGTTAGTATATGACACTTTATTTTGACCTTATGTGCCTGATGGGCAAGTCAGCCTCAGTTGTTACTGCTTTCTTCCTTGGGGGTAAAGCAATTTTCATCTCCTGGAAGGTGAAGTCACCTTGTGGAAGCTTATGTTAGAGCCAAATTCTAACTATGGTTTAAGTGAAACAGAAACTGTGTGTTATGAACAGAGAACAAATACAAATTACACACACACTCCCCCCAAAACCCACGCAAAAAACAACACAAAAACTATCAAACAAACACCAAAAAAACCCCAAAACATTTTAAGCTCAGAGTTCCTACCTTCTGGTTATATAAAGTCACTGTAGCAGTATTGGGGTACCAAGCTTAGCATTCATTGACCTAGCATTCATTGACCCGTCCATGTAGAGTATG
Source organism: Chloroceryle amazona (assembly GCA_027560015.1). Taxonomy (NCBI): domain Eukaryota; kingdom Metazoa; phylum Chordata; class Aves; order Coraciiformes; family Cerylidae; genus Chloroceryle; species Chloroceryle amazona. The sequence continues at coordinate 45,238 of JANHFX010023824.1, forward strand.
CTGTAAACTTAAGGTTTCCTAGCTATGCTAGCTGTCTACACTAGCTTTTTTGGCTGTGTGTCATTTTATTGTGGGCAAAGGCTATAGATGCTTATTCAGGGCACCAGCATTTGAGAGGCAAAGCTGGAACAGCTGATGCTGTGACAGCTGCATATGGAAATTTAGGCCACGACTTTTTAAAAATCAGAAATGACCAGGCTGCTTATTGGAGAGATGGTGCTTGAATGAGAACATGAGAAAATTGCTCCTGGTTTGCCTAAGGACAATGTCCTGTGGCATTTGGGAACTGTTCCTGGCTATTAAAAGTGGTTGGCTCTACAGCAGTTGAACTGCTTGTGTCCATGCCATAACAAGGTGCTTATCCCCCTTCCAGAGGGGAGGAAGCTGCTTTGCCACTGAGCAGGTCTGCTCGCACCGCTCTGAAGCAGCGATGAGCTGACATCTCCATAGGCAGAGTATACACAGGTTTGTTGTGTGTTACGTGCAGCGCTGGCTGCTTGGGGCACCTGAGGCCAGGCTGGGGGCTCAGAGCCCATCAGACAGTGTGTGGTCAGCTCACACTTGCTTTGCTTGTGTCAACAGCCAAGTCCTCAATTGAAAAAGTTCAAAATGGCAAAAGGAAGGGCATAAAGCTACAGCCTGATTCTTATTTTCTATTTGTGCATATCTGTCCCTTGAGTGTTTCTTTTCTCCTCTTACAGCTTCATGGAGGAATAACTTTCTTCATAATCTTATCAGAGGCCATATATTGAGGTGTGGTGTGGGTTCGGTGGGATTTTGATTTTATTTGTTTAGCATTTCTTAGCCATTGCTTTGGATGACATGTCTGTTTGTGCAGAATATCTCACTTGTCATCTAACTCGCGTATCTTTAGTGAATGCATTTCAGAAAGGTTTGACCTGTTTCAAACTTTATTTTTCTCATGATTGCAGGAAGCTGTGGTTTATTATTTGGTTGGGCTTTGGGACTGTGTGGAGCTGCGTGTTTGGCTGCCCCTTTGATCACAATTCTGCAACCTCTCACTGGGGCTGTGTGCATTTTGACTTCTTATAAAGCACACACCAGTCCCTGAAAAGTAAGCGTGGGCTCTTGCGCCTCTCCTGCAGGGCATTTAGTGCCAGGAGGTCACACTTGCGGAATGCCAAAGCTAGCTGAGAAAATCAGGCTAAGTGTTTTGAGGTAGTCTACCTGAAATAGACCTGTTTTCATAGTTTTTCTCAAGCTATGATTTTAGACTAAGTCGGCTGTGATTTAAAAATTGCTGACCGTATGAACTTCATATAGATAGAAGCTTAAGAGACTATCTTTAAAATTTCTTTTTTGTACACTCTTGTACCTCAAATACAATTCTGATTTTAAATTCATTTGATAGAGCAACTTGTTTTTACTTGAGAAATCTAAGGCAGTTTCGGACTGTTAATGAGGAGCCAGAAGACCATGCCTGCCTGCCTTGCCTTTCAGGTCACTTGGGCTGGAGATACAGTCCATGGATCTCAGTGTTTGGTTGGATTGTCTGGTAGGAGAACCATTTTTAGAAAGCTTTCACTAACTGACTTAATTTAAAGCCGACATGGAGCTCCTCTGTGCTGCATTCAGATGAGCTAATAGTGGTTTGCAATATGCTGGAAGAGTAATGCTCATTTTCTCACTGGGTGACGTCTGCCCAGAGCAGACTGCAGAATGGTATAAATTATCATTCTGTTCTACTTTGATGCTTTTTTTTATTAGTATTATTTCTGCATGTCATGTATTAAATATATGGTAATTACGTATTTGGGGATGAAATGTGTTTTAATATCCTGTCTGATGTTCTCTTTGGAAAAAAGAAAAAATGTAATAATCAGCGTTTTGCTGATTTCGTTTCAGATCTAGGACTTAAGGATATTACCATAGAATCAAAGGTAACAAATACTGTAGACAACAATGAAACAAAATATCCAGGTTTTTCATATAATGGCTTTCTTCTGGATGTTCCCTTTATGCAACAAAGCTGAATAGAAATGAAAAGGAGGCTAAAACTTGATTAGCTACTTCAGCGCAGTGGATACCAGGTTTATTAAGGTATTTAAGACTGTGTCTCTGCTCAAAGGTGGGAACACGACAACACCGTTTAGTATTTGTAGTAAAGGCGTAACATTTTATTCAGTATTTTTGTTTTGTTTTAAGTAAAACTTAATTTTCTGTTAGCGAGTCTAGTTTTTGATTAGGCAGAACTTAGCAGTGTGTTTAAAGTTATTTTGAAAGAAACTGTTTTCTTGTTAACTTCAAATGGATGAAAACAGGATAGCAGGTAGTTCAGAAAATCATTGCTCATTTTATGACATCCTGGGACAACACATCTACTCTGCTCTTCTGTTGTGCTTTACTGCCACTGATACAGACTCACACGTGGAGTGGGGCATCTCTCTGGGTGTGACTGGCAAAGTTGCTGATGCTCTGCCATGGGCATGGTGACCACTGCAGCCATGCATTGGCTGCCCTTGGGCAACACAAGCTTCATCCTATCAGTTGCATTGCTGAATTGCAGCTTTATTTAAATAAACTTTAAAAATCCAAATTTTCCTTTGGTTCCACCAAGATAGTCTTTTCATCTTTGTAACTGAAATGGTGAATATTTGGGAGAAACCAGACATATGGGAGAAGTAGCTAAAGCTTCTGAGTCTGTATGGGAAGTCATTATTATTGTCAGCATCTACACTTTGATGGGTGTCTAGAAACTTCTTACAGCTAACAGACATCAAATCTTCTTCTAGGCATGTGCCTAAATTTACAATTTTCCCTTTTCTTTTTTTTTTTTTTTTTATTTGGCTTGTTTGTGTGGTTTTTTTTTTTTTTTATTCCCCTGTCTTAAAGCCTAGTCAACAAGGTTGATTTATTTTTTTCCTCATGTAAACTGTGCCATCTTGTCAGATGTACATATAAATGTAAGGAGTGGGAAGTTGTAAAGGGCTAAATATTTGTACTCCAGTCAACATTTCCCAGGATTCTCTGTTTTATGGCCTTTTGCTAGTCTTTGCCTTAAAACCTTGCCTCTTTTCTCTTTCTACCTGCTTGGATCCTTTTTAACTCTTTTGCTATTTAATATGCTGAAGTTTCACATACAGTAAGCATGCCCAATTTGATTAGTCTTCTCTTTCTCCTGCAGTGTAGTTTATTGTTTTCAGATTCACTGCTCTAATTACTACCCCAAACTCTGCAGAAAAATCCATACACTCCGGTGGTGTAGAGGCAGGCCTGTGCTGGCCTGGTAAGTCTTATGCTACTGAAGATTACATTCAGTTTTTGTCTTAATGGTCAAAAAACATCAGATGGCCTTGCTGTTGTTCATTATTCTTTATAGTAGCAAAGATGTAGCTCAACTGCAAATGCTGGAATGAGTAGGATTAGAATACTACACTAACAAACCTTACTTGAGATTATTGTTTTTTTCTTAAATGTAATATGGTGAGTGCAATTGCCTGATTTCTCATATCTAACTTTTTTCCTTTATTTGTGTAAGTTGAATTCATGATTATGATCAGTGTGTTAAGTAAACAGTTAATAACAAGTAGGTGAAAGACCATATAATTAATTTGTGAAAATCAGAATGTCAGTAGCAGTGAGCCTGCATGTGATAATTCACTGCAGTACACAAAAGTGCACGAGGTAAATACAGATTTAAATTCTCATTGCCTCGGGTAGGCAGGCACTAGAGAGCCTTCCCTGAAGTTTGCAGGGAGAAAAATTCTAGATGCTTTGAGAAATACCCATGTAGCATCCAAGATGGTCCTTTCAGTGGTGGGCTCAGTAGTTCACAGTGTTGCAGTGGGCTGTCTGAAAACAGCTGAGATTGACCAGAGTTAGTAAGTGATATGTGCATCTCTTGCTTTCTCTTTGAACTGGTGAGGGATCAAAGCCAAAAAAACCCAGCACCACCCCTGTTTAGAAAAAGGAAAGATCGTGTAATAGCTTTAAATGTAAATACTAATTCTGTGATAAAAAGAGGTTAATTGACACTGTGTGGTGCTGAAAGTTACCTTTCACAAATAAGCATTTTGGCAGATGCATGTTGTGGTGTGTAAGAATACAAAAGGTGGAGAAAACCAGAACTGATAATTCTGCAGAAGCCACATCTCCAGGTCTGACCTGCGGCTGTCCTCTCTTCTTGCCATCCTGAACCCAGTCTCTGAACCTTCTGTCACTGGGTCAGCTTAGGGGCAGATTTCCCTCCTGCTGCTTTCTGTGCTTTGCTGGAAGGGTTTTACTTTAGAAAAGGGAAGCTCTAAGGCTTTCTATTCTCAAGCGGACCTGGTGACTGCGGTTGGTACCTGGAGACCCCCACTTCTTCCCAGCCCCACGGGTGCTGCCTGAGAAGGTGTACCCTCCTGCGTACGCTGCTACCCATGGTGGGTCCTGCCACTCTGGCCAGAGAGACCCTCCACCTTTTAAAACCACACCAATGCTTGCAGTGCTTTGACACCCCTTCTTCATAGTCCTCTGTGATGAGGAGGCAGAAGGGCCTTCCAGGTGGTCTAGCTGCCCAAAAGGACATTCCTGCTCTTTCTCGAGGGGTATCTGACCAGCTCAGCCTGGGAGCTGCCCCTCCATCTGCTGAGGCTCCCTGAAATACGGTGAGCGGAGGTGACACCTTGAGGGTTGCTGACAGAAGGTGTTAGGCCAATGCAGGTCTTCCAGGGAGAAGTAGAAAGGCTGTGGTGCAGGTTAGAAGTGCTGGGGTCATACACACACACACGCGTGCCCACATACTCCCCAGAACCAACCAACCTACAACTCCAAAACAAACAAAAACCTCCCAGCCCAAACACAACAAAGAAATCGCCCTCACCCCACAACCAATAGAAAGCTGTGCCTGGCAGGCATTGTTTTAGATCCTCAGATTTTCAAAGCAGATACTAACTACAGAAAATCCTTCTAGCCTTATTTGCATATTTGAATATAGAGGCTTTTTTAGTCTGTGTTATTCTCCCTCCCATGTTCTCCTGAAATAATTGAGAAAGTGCCTTAACGTCAGGTGAGGCATTTGACCAAGAGGTCTGTGCTGAGAACAAGATGGGCATCCATAAGACAAAAGATATGAGGAAGTCTCGTGAGTCTTATCCAGGCCTATATTACACCATTTTGATTTTGCTGTATTGTTTTCCTCTTGGTAATTTCCTATGAAGGGTCTTTTGTATTTTCTTTGTGCATAATTCGCATTAGTGGCATTTCAAATTAAACTAAGAGTTGATGGGAAATCAGACCTCTGACCTAGGCAAGTCTGTCATGCACTTAGGAATACAGAAGGAAATGAATGTGCTCAACTTCATAATAAAATACATGAAATGTGTTTAGAGTATCTGGTAATTTATTTTAAAGTGAAGAAAGTAATTCTGAGTAAATAAAATATAGATTATTTCCTTCTGATAGTAAATTCCTTTAGAAGACTTTTTCTCTGAACCGAACTACAGTGGTTTGTATAATTTCTTACCAAATAATATGTTCTCCCTTGGTAGAAATATCATAAAGTCTCAAATTAGGATAATTTGATACAATGGAACCAGAAATAAATGAAACCTGACAAATCTGTCATAAACTGTAAGTTCTAATAGAAGCTTAATCTAAGCTTTCATGACTTTGTCAAAACCAATAATGTAACAGCAGTTAGCTTGGAAACTGGCTGTATCATACTGCAGGATTGCAAAGGTTAATGGATTTTTTTAAGACTCGGCTGTGAAGTTGTATATATTTTTAAAATGTCTTTAGCAGAAGGCATATATTTGATTGATTGATGAAAAGATGCTATTTATTAAAAATTATGTTTTTCTAGCACTAATATAATAATTCCTTTATTGAATACACTACTGAATGTGACAGTGTTGACTGGATAGAATTTGGGCGTGAAGCGAGTAGCAGCTATATTCTGTTTCGGTCCCTCAATGGCTGTTGCACTCATTTCAATGTGCAACATGTTTTGTGCCTTTTACTTGAGTGGTCTCTCTAAAAGGCAGCGATCATAATGCAGGTTTAGGGAGTGCAAATGAATTCCCAAGATTTTAGTTAGTCATCCTTGATCTTTTTCTACCTGTACCTGTCAACTCTGTCCCCAGTGGCAGCATCATTCCTTTCTTTTCCTCCCTGTGCACTTGTAAAAATTATTTCTAATTAAATAAATTCAGTGTTGGTGCACCCTCATAAGGCAGAATACCAGAATTTTAGCAGAATTAGACTTTTAACGTTGCACCAGAATTCTTGAACCATAGATGACATGCATACAGAATCAAAGGCATTTGTGACTGTCAACATCCAGAGACACTGGGGATATCACAACTTTGTAGCAACCAGAATAACAGAAATATTTCTGTTAAAAGAATGTTTTAGAATTGTCAAAGTGCTTTGGGTGAGCCTTTCTTCCTTAAAATTCAGTACAATTTATGTGACTTGAGGCAGTTTTCAGTTTCAGGGGTTTTTTATTTTTTTTTAATTATTTTTGTACACTCGAGATGCCTCAAAAAACAAAAGCTTTTTTTCTGAGACCAAATAGGGAGAACTCAGGTCTCATCATGGCTCAAGAACAATTATTTATGAGGGATGCGTGTGGCAGTAATTGAAGATTTGTACCAAGGCTAAGTAAATGTAACACAATCCCCTAATTACTGTGAAAGTGGTGTGTTGGTACTTGGCTTTTTTAGATGGCAGGAGTTTTTATGGGAACTGTTACTTAAAGTAAAATGAAATTGTGAATTTAAAGTTCATCTCAAACTGCTGCCATCTTTGTATTAATTAAAAAAAAAAAAGGTAGAAAAAATTTAAGTGGTAAAAATTAAACTTTTCTGCCAAAGTAGAAGTAAAAAATCCACTCCAATTTTTCTTCTCGCACTGAGAAAACTCTTCTGTATCACAGGGAGCAATATTCACTCACTTCTTTAAACAGCTTAACTTTCCAATCATTGAACCAACATAGAATTAATAAATATGCTTATATAGAACACTGTGTAATTATATCCTTTTGTATTTGTGATGTAGGATGAACTGTGGATATCTTGATTCCAAAACGGGTCTATGTTCCTTGGAAAGCAAGTCTTACATCTAGGAGACTTATCTATGTCTATTGACAAGATGCCTATTTTATAAGAAAGTTGAAAGAGTTTTTCTCCCTTTCAACAACATTCAGAAAGGTTTCATTTATTAAAGAGTGATCCATTTACTTAAAGTAAATCCGTAGCAGATGTAGTTACCACTGTCTTCACAAAGGTCACTTCAGGCCTAATAATAAGTTCCTCTTCCAAATATATTTCTTCTGGCATATTAAAACATATTAAAAAATACTTTTATGGTGGCAACTGTGACTTGAAATAGTACAACAAAGCATAATTCCTTACTGATAGTGATGTAAATAAATCCTTATTTAAAGTTTCTGGTTTTGTTTCCAATATAGTTTTCCTCTCTTTAAAGGAAAAAATACATTTTAGAACCTTTTGACTGTAATCTCTGTCCTCTTTGTCTACCTTCCACTTCAAATGGACCAAAAAGCAACTATAAAACCCCACATTAAACTAGAAAAATAGAGATGCATCAGTTTCTAAAATAAATATTTTTTTAGTGTTTGCTCTGCAGGACCAATGATAAATTCTGGACTGTCTAGGAGGAAATTGGATTCCAGTGGCTTTAAATGTCTTTGTATGCTTTTCTTTTAGGAGAAGGAGGATGCCAAAAGCAGTTGTGCCTGGGGTTTCAGGTCAAGTTTCCTGGGTTTGTCTGTAGGTCTTGCTTGAAGAATCTGTGCACTGGCTCTTGTTCAGGGATCCCTCTTAGCTGATTGTTGAGCACCTCCTTGTAAAATAGCCACCATACGGTTGTCATGTACAGTAACCATGCTGGTTCATTCCCTCTACTACTGGGAAAGGGTCTGTGACAATGTCATTATGTTGCATTAGCTCAGTTCCTGGTGGCAAGACTGAAACCAGTGTGAAGGTCAGTCCTGACAGGTAGTATTTGTTGATGTATCCTTTAGGAAATCTTAAATTGGAGCACTGCAGCTTGATAAATCTATGTACTTCTGAGTTTTTATGGTAGCTCAAACAAATTTGAATTGTTGTATTGCATGTTTTCATACATTCTATATACATTAAATTTCATACTATTATAGCTTTAATAAGGCACTAAGCTGTGGAACCTCTGCTTATATGTGCTCATATTGTGGATATTTAAAAATTATATGATGTAACTTTGGCCACGTATTCCACACATGCTGTACAGGGGCTAATGTAAGTATTTCTCACAGGTTTGGCTCAGTGGCAGGGGGAAGCAGGCAGGAGAGTGCTCTCTGCTCTGGTGGTTTTGGCCAGTCGAAGCTATGGAGAAAGGACAGAAGGCAAAGACAGGCAAGAGCCTGAGGTTCTTTGGAGATACTCTGCACTTCTTAAAATTGATTTCTATGCTCAGCTATGAAACAACAAGAGCTAAAGGATTTAGATTGGCATTTTTTTTGAGCAAGACTCTATCTTCTTGGACAGATGGTGTCAACTCATTACAGCTGTGGGTGGTGTTCTTTTATTTGCTTTAAATTTAATGCCAGCCACTCATCCTTGGATAATATAAAGCATTAGAGAAGCTTGTTTGAGAGTTAACTCATTGGATGTCCTTTGTACTTCCTAGGTCTCTTTCTGTCTCCTTTGCCATTTCCCATCTCTGTCTGGCCAGTTCTCTGCTGCCTGCAGCCTGTGTTACCCATGAGAAGGTTGTCTTGGAGCTATTTGGGAGATGCAGGTGTGCTGCATGGTAGGACAAAATGGAGTATTACAGGAGGAGAAAAGAAACCAAACAATAGCTTCTTAAGCTAGATTTATTTACTATTTTTAAAGGGTTGAAACTGTTACATTATTTTATATTAGCTGGCAACTTGACCAGCATCCTTATTCTGAGGTGGAAAACTATTGATATAACTGAAGTCAAGAAATAGCGATGGAGACAAGGCTGTAGCAATAAGATTATGCAGAGTCTAAGATGCATTTTCGAGATTTGTAAAGATAACCTGATAGTTGTTAACGTTGGTTTGTTGGTGACTGGCTTTTTTTTTTTTTTTTTTAATCAGAAAGCATACAGTATATAAAACTTGCTGTCCCTGGGTGTTGAGGGAGGGGGGAAGGGATGATGTGGTATGTTCCTGCTGTGGTTATTTTACTGAAGCCAATAGAAAAAGTCCAGCAATAAGAGTTCTTAAGGTAAGCTGTGTCTTTCTAGGTATAGAAAGGCAGGGATACCTACCTATTTCAACAATGCGAACACCAGTCCTGCTGTCAGCTTAAGACTAAAAGGCAAGACAGATGTTGCTCTGGTAATAAATTCATAAGGATTTTTTATAAGCACATAAATTTAGTCAAATGATTTGTGAAACAAACTGTAAAATTGGTGTATGTCAGACATCTGGCTCATGCTTAAGTTTTAGTTTGCAGTTGGTATTTTATGCATGACAGCAAATAGGTGATCATGATTGAGAGTCTTTCAAAAACATCAGGAAAAATTACAAGTTTCTGAAACTCTAATGGTAAGGGGATGATTTATTTATCATAATTGATGTTTTCTCCAGCTCTTCAATAATCATCATTTCTAAAACATATTTTACATTTTATTTCAGGCTTGCAAATATGGTAATTCTTAGGTAGGAAGTTAAATGTTGAAGTGGAAAGGAATGCGAGTGGCAATGGGCTGCTTGTTGTGTCTCGTTTCTCTGTGTTGAAAGCATGCGAAATTCAGTGAAAATGTTGCAGAAATTAATCTTATTTGTCACTTGCTTTTATTACAGAGTGTTTAATAAAAATCTTTCCAGTATCTGTGTGACTGAGCTGAGCTGCGTGCTGGATGATGGCCCTTTGCTGGGCTCTTGAAGGGCTTGAGGAGGTGGGTTCATTCTCTTCATGTCTTAACACTGTCAGCATATAACATGACAGCTGCAGCCTTTTCCATTGGAAAATTAGGTGATGGTAGGGCCCTCTTTTTGTATAGATTAGATTATAAAAGTTATTTATATAGTGTAGTGATTGGAATGCTTGTTCTTAAAGAAGAAACTTTGATTCAGTGCCTTTGTCGACCCAGGGGACTCACAAAAGAGATTTTACCCTAAGGCGAGATGCTCAGTTGTAGCAGGATCCTTGTTATCTCCTGATAAACTTCTCAAGATTCATAGAGCCTGACAAAACATCTGTGTGAAAGAGCACAACTCCTTTAATCCAGTTTCAGAGAATTTGGCTGGAACAGAGAAGTCTCCAATTCTGGTCTTCAGGGCTTCATTTATTTGATTTTAAGTGCCAGTTAGGTGAATTGTGTGTAAATAGTTTAGGGAATTGTCTGGGGTATCCCTTCTTTCAGCAGAGTGCCTCTGTCACTAAGCTACAAATTGCTTTGGGTTTTCTCTTTGTGGCTTCATAAATACTGTGTTCTTCAAAGTGGAACTGAAAGCCTGATGTGGTTCTTGCCTTGTTTCTGCTCCTGCCTTCCCTCGGTTGGCTTTCTTCTGGAACACTGCTTTGCTGAGTCAGGGATTGACCATGTGTCTTAGAAAGTGTTTTAGCCCCTACACTGTTAAATGAAATATAAGATGGATTTAAAAAAAAACAAAACACCCCAAACCAACCCTTATAAACAGTATCAAAAAAGACACTTGGGCACCTGAAATAAGGAAGGATGTGGAGTCCTGAGTCCCAGGTGCATGTGGGTGTCAGACTGAAGGCTTCAGGGAGACCCTAACCACAGGAGCAGTTTTAGATGCCTCTCCATCCTGGGTGTGGGTACGGTACCCACCTTGCCTGGCACTTGCTTGATCCTGTGACTTACATGCCAGAGCTCCTAACTTGTCTTATACACTACTTAGAGAGCCTAGGCATGCAATGCAGGGCTGCGGAATTGCTGCTCTCAGAGCCAGGCTTAGGGTTTTAGACCTCCACAGCATATGGATCCACTGCAGTCTTCTATTAAACAGCTCTATCATGAAAGGGGAGTATTCTAATTGCTATCACTAGGTTTTTAAACAGTCTCGGGAGAGTCATGCCCAATGAATTCCTTGCAGAAGAAGCAGCCTTACCACAGCACTGCTGTATGTGTATCTTTCTGGAAACCTTGCTCTGGAGGATGAAGCAATATTCTCTAGAAGTAATTACCTGCTGTCTTTATTTTGGTAAAGCAGGATGTGAAGCTGCTTGGCAGTTGAGTTGTTGGGGTTTTTTTTTTACATTTTTGCAGAAACAACCCATCAGTTATCAGGTTGACCACTGAATAGACTAATGCATGTGCTTTGTGTACATGTTAATGCTTGTATTGAAATTGTCACAGTTTTTCATTTTCAACTTACACCCAAAAAAAAAAAAAAAAAAATCCAGCAAGCTCTACACAGATTCCTTTGGATGGTTTTCTCCCATATTAATGTCTGCTATACTTGCATCTGCTGACAAGTGTCCCCAGGAAAAGAAGTGTGTTAGGAAATGTCTAATTGTGATGTTTCCCCAATGTGACAAGAAATCAGAACCTATACAGACCATGGGCCTCAGTGCAGAATGGGAGTCAGCCAGACACTACTATCATCTGTAGCACTGATGGAAAAGCAGAGAGTAAACTGTACACACCCACTGAAAATAATACGGGCCAACACTTTCTCCGTAACCTGTCAGGAAAAGAAACGATCACTGTTCAAGTATAATTCAGCTAGACTTTCAGTCTGTTGGCCGCTTGGCTCTGTGATTCTCAGCCAGTCTGAGAAAATTAATGTGAAATGGACATCTGTAATTAGGGTGACTTTGGTGGTTTGATAGTCTCTTCACCCTTTCCCAGTGATAGGTGGAAGAGCTTGACTTCAGTGACCAGTTAGGTGAATTAGGAGTCTCCTTGCCAACCAGAAATGCAGTGTGGAAGTCAGAATAATCAGTTCTGGAAGATACCTTGTAATTGCAAACTAAACTCTGCATTTGGGCAATAGTGATGAAGCTTAACTGTCTTCAGTGAAATTGTACTAGTGCTAGTAATTAAAGTGGAATTTAGTCTTAGAGCTGAGTCAGTTGTGTGGATAATGTGTATCACAACAACATCCATCTGTTTTCTGCTCAAAAAGAAAATGCTGTTCAGCATATAATATTTTCTACAGTGAAGAATCATAAATCTTATGCGTTGACCATTTTAGAACATCCGCATGTGAGGGATTGTTACAAGCAGAGAATCAAACCAGCAGCTCGGCTAACACCAGGACAATTTCTCTGAAAGTGCTGCGTTGTCCTCTGAAGTTTCTTCTGTGTGATACAGAGACACCAATTTCTGTTCTTCAGATCAATTTTTAATGTGCATTTTCTGCTGCAGTTGCTAATGAACTGAAGAGAATTATTTGGCCACATTGTGCTGACTCTCTTCATTTCAGTAGGAAGAAATGGATCATATGAGGGAAGAAGGGGAAGTACACAGTACAGACTAAAAAGTAGATCCTGTGATTATCTCTGATCCCCCCCTGCCCCCCAAAGGACCAATTAAGTTTTGCATGAGAACATCAGAATGTCATAATTCATCTGCCTCTATATTATCGAAGCTGAAGAGTTTTAGTGAATGATTTGCAGTCATGCCTGAGTGAAAACAGTTATCACATAAGGTGCCAGCTGAAACTGCTTTGAGAGTTTTGCATTTATTATTAGTCTGTTCACTGCATGAATGATGGTGTGAGATTAACCTACTGCACAATGGATTTGAGAAATGAACTTTCTCAATATACTTTAAATAGCATTCACCAGCAGCTTCCCTCATCGCTTGAATTCAAGAACTAATGTTATTTGTTGACACCAATGTTTAATTATTTTGTGCAAACCATGATGGAGGACGATTCAGATTACTGAGTGAATGTGTTACTTTTAGGTGAATCTGTATTATGGGTTTTGCAGATACCATGCTATGTATGTGTGTTTTTTAGTTTGAGACTTAAACAAGTTATTGATTGAAATAAGCTGGGTTTTTTAAGAGCTTGGGAGTCAAGCTGACTTGGTCGTGCTCAAGACCTACTAGCGTTCAAGTAAGTCTTACAAGACCAACTATGTCCAGTTCTGTTTTCCTGCAGAAATTACTGGGAACAAAGAAGTAGAAACATACATGAACTGTGCTGTTAAGGAATCAGTATTTATTACCTTCAGCTTTGAAAATCTTGGCTGAAGCTGTGTGTAGCTCAGAGTAACAGTCAGCTGAGCAGAATGTTGTGTATGGGGGATATGTGTCTCATGCTCATGGGCTCTGCAGCAGCCATTGCCTTTGGAGAAAGGTAGGAGAAATCACAGCTGGGACAGTCACATGTGCATAAAGTTTCTATAGCTGTATTGCAGAAATAAGAATGATAGAAATAGGACATAATGTTTACTATTTAATCAAAATAGGGCTTTAACAGAAACTTTGTCTTCTGGATGGAAGTAGTAGTACTTTCTTACAGTTTTACTTGGAAAGTTGTCTTCTCAATTGCATTGCAGTGTATCAATTTAGGAATTTATTTTGCAAATATCCTTTTAATTTTCAAATTATGCTTCTGAGTCCCAAAGGGCAGAGCACAACTTTGTGTGTCTCACTCTCAATCATTTTCATTTATGTTTTTTTCAGAGCAAAGGAAATACTCTGTGTTTTTCTGGAACATTAGTAGTTTCTAGCTGTCTTCAGAACTGGGATTGAGTTTTCCATTGTGGTTGGCATTTGCCTGTGTAACTTCTGTGGATGCTGGCTGGAAAGAGGGATGGATTCTTTGGTTCTTGCTGGGACAGTGTATATCAAGAGTCTCATGACATAACTATGATTTTTTTTCCATCAGAATAATTTAGGTTTATCTGTTTTCTTTGTTTAACTCATAAATTAGCTATTCAGAATGTTTTTCTGCTCTGAAATTCTCTCTGTAGAGAACATTAATTTGCAAGCAGCATCAGGAATTTAGCAGCATACATTTCACGGTTGGCAGGGCTGGTGTGACTCCAGAGAAATAGTTGTACCCTTCTATAGTTATTTCTCTGCATGTTCATTTTGTGATTACAAAATATGATGAAATATCACAGTGGGTAAATCAGATACATTTAACATGACAGCAGCATCTTTCACCTCAAAATCTTTTTTTTCTATGCCTGCTGCTCTTGCCATGTAAACTGGAGAACTCCAGCTTCCTCCTCCTTCCAAAACTGAGACTAGATCCTTTTGCTGTTATTGAGATAGTCAAGAGAGCTCAGCTGCAGTGTTAGTAACCATCTGCAGTGCTGCCAAACTCAAACATCTAAAAAATCACAATGTAAAATTAATTTATTTGCTCTTTGAAATTTACCTTCCACTTTATTATTACAAACGATGTTCTCCAGCATTTTCGTAACTATAAAAATGAAAACTTGAGGGTCACCTGATCTGATAAGAAATCTGCTTGTGATGAAATTATAAGTAGTATTTGAAATACTCAGACATAGCCTCTTGGGAAAACCTTCATGAAGTGTCCATAAATCCAGCACACTTCAGTTTGTGCAGTGAAGAAAGTGAAAATACTTAAAGTAGTAGATTGAATTCTCATATCTATTTAATGAAAGATGGTTTTAGGAATTAGTTTTCCGGAGGCCACATGCTCCTGAGGATAGGTTCATAAGTCTGATTCAATATTCAAACCAACATGAGCACTATTGCGGTTCTCAGCTGCAAGAATATGAACGTGTTGGAGGAGAAGTTTGGACCAATACTTCTGAAAAGTCTCAGTGGTGTAGCAGCACAGCAGCAGAACTTCATTCCTGGAGGCTGCCTGCCACATGCCTCTGGGTGCCTGTTCTTGCTGTGGGTGCATCCTTCTCTGTGACTGTGGGATGCTCCCTGAGGCTGTAACGAGGCACTGCCATAAAAATCTGTCTGCGTTCCCAGGGCTTTTGCACAATAGTAAATCATGAGGAGAGACTTTTAAAAGTACTGGAGAGCTTAGGTATTTTTAATGTGTGCTTATGTGAAAATAAGTGCTACCTAGAGGGTGATTATTTTTTTTCCTGTATTAGCAGCTCTTGCTGGCCAATCTTGTAGTCTCTAGTGGCAAAGGCAGAAGTAACACCTCTGTTCTCTAGGCCAACGTGAACTTTTTATCCACTTGCAAGGCAAGTCTGTTTGGGGTATTCAAAGAAAGATAAAATTCTCATTGGAAAAGGAAGGGAGACCTTGAGAGTGATTCATTTGATAAGGGAAGGATGGAGTAGGAATATCTACAGATAAGACAAGTGCATCTCACTATGTGATTCACTTCAGTGCAGAGTCTGATGAAGTAATTATGCTGAGATATATTATCCCAGAGATTTACTGTAAACATTTTGTTGGCTGTCTCCAAGGGAACCTTTATTTTTCCTGTTTTACCCTAAAAAGTATATTTTTAGAAAAAAATCAGGTGTTTATGATGGACATTGTAAGCTGGAGGTTAAGTGAACTCTGAAAATTGGCAGATTTCTTACAGTTGGGGGCATTGTTTGATGTTAATGAGGGAATGTAGTTAAAACATATATTAATACTTAAATTAAGAAGATCCATGTAAACCCCAGCTGTGACCGTAAAAATCAGCTTTTTTTCTGAGAGAAGTAAAAGCGGTGCTTCCCTATGGTCTCATTTGATTTCTTTATTCAGCAGCCACCCATATGTTAGCATACATCTGTGTAGCCTTTTGTATAGTTGCAGAATAGAAGATGCAGTGCTCAATTTTACTTTTGTATAAAATGCTAGTGGCAAAATTGCATATTGTAGGACTGATTATGTTCAAAGATTTTAAATAACCATCATGAGGTTTTCTTTGTCATGTTGTTGGCTGCAAGAATTGTACATAAGCAAATGTACAGCAGATGGCACTGTGCTGTAACCATAGAATGAGAGGTTTGGGTAGAAAAAATGTGCTCACTTACAACTTCTGCCTACAGATGGAATTCTTATTTTCTTGTCAACAGTGACAGAAGATTAGAAGGCCAAGGTGTTTTATAGCAGAATTGTGTAAACTTGTGTAGCATACATATCAAGTAAAGCTTTGGTGGGTCTTCAGTAATGATATTCTAATGAGCTTTCCAGCTTTCAATGAGGCTGTATGGCTAAATGCCTGAGAACTTAGGTGTTACTGAAAAACAGTGAAACTAAAGTCAGTTAACACACAGAGCTTTCTTCAGCTGCACAACAGCAGACCAAAGTGCACAGAAATTTTAAACAAGAGAATTTCCTCAAGACCTTTTTCAGCTGGCTAGGAATTGCCAGGACAGAGTGTGGAGAACTTACTGTTAAAAATTGTTCTAGAACTACCTTTAAATTGCATTTCACTTTTTTTTTTTTTTTCCCCCTTCAACTGGTAAAAACAACCACCAAGATTACTTTGTAACATCATCAGGTAACTCAGTGGTATATTGTAGTTGAAATACAGAGAATTCCCTTTTGGCCCAGGGAAGTTGTGGATGCTCCATCACTGCATGTATTCAAGAACAGGTTGAATGGGGCTTTGAGCAGCCTGGTCTAGTGGCAGATGTCCCTGCCTGTGGCAGGGTGGTTGGAACTACATAATCTTTAAGGTCTCTTCCAACCCAAATCATTCTATATCCCGTATATATCCCACAACAGTTTGTCAAATACAGGGTAACTAGGATGTAAACTATTTACTTGTATTCGGGTGAGAGATGTGATAGTACTAGGCCATAATTTTCAAAGTGTTTATGACTGACTTACTAAAAATATTTGTCATCTATTTTAAGAAAAAAAAAAATACACAGTGAATGAAAATCATACAGAGAAAGAAATAAGCAAATTTTGTGTGGCAAATTTTCAAATGATGGAACAGACTGTGCCAGACAAGTAAGGGGAAAATAATAGCTTTATCTGCTGAGAATTCTACTTCCAATCTAACTCCTTTATGTCTAAGAACTGTCATAACAGTGTGTGAAAGAGAAATGTCTTCTCACTGTATATATCTCAATTCATGTGAAAACTTCAGTGTCTTGAGTCTAATCCAGAAAGGAGTAAGAAGCCTGTAAAGACTTTGAAGTAATTTCTGCTGATAACAGTCAAACAAACAAGACACTGCTGTGTGTGTTGACAGCAGTTTCCAGGAGTTTCTGTATTCATAGTCAAAGTCTACTCCAGAAGAAAAAAAAAAATTTTTTTTTGGCTCATTTTTAGATGAGCACCATAAAAGGTTTTGCCAGAGTGACATTTGGACATGTAGGGGCAACTGAGGCTCTAGGAAATGTGCCAAAACTAAGGATAATGAGAAATCAGTCACTGTGATTCTGTCATCTCATTGGAATTTGCTCTTTCAACTAATGATAGCCTTGACTGCCTTTTGTAGTGAGTTGAGGTGACAGCACTTTGTGATCTATAGTGGTAGATGACTTGCGAAGGCTTTAGGGGGTGCAAGTTTTCTTTGTTGTTTGTGCCTCAAAATTGGAAAATTGGGTCAATCTAAAAAGCAGAAATTGAAGTACTTAAAGGTCTTAGCATGATTTCAATTTGATGACTTCTCAGTGTCTCTTCTGAAAGTAGAGAGCATTTTTGCAAACTTTGACCTACAGCCAACAAAGCCCTCCTTGTGAAGGTTACTGGTGGGGGTCATCTTCAGCGTAGTTCCTCTGCTTCCCAAGGGGTCTTATTGTCAAGCCATGAACAGATCTGGGTCTTGGGAAGTAAAATTGAAATATGAGTGGAGGAGTCATTGGCCTTTTCAGAACGGATGATGTCCAAGCAGAAGTAGTCGGCTAGTTCTCATTCTTTGGTTGGTCAGGGACATGCCTTGTGGTTGTATCTGATTTAGGAAAAATCTGCTGTGGAGGACTAATCCTTAGATTACTTCATAATGTCCTAGGTGGC
The DNA here is from genome assembly GCA_027560015.1 of Chloroceryle amazona. NCBI lineage: Eukaryota > Metazoa > Chordata > Aves > Coraciiformes > Cerylidae > Chloroceryle > Chloroceryle amazona. The sequence goes on from JANHFX010023824.1 coordinate 63,055, forward strand.
TGTAATCCTTAAAATTCTCTTTAAAATAGCAATTCTTAAATTTGCATGTGTCATTGTGACTTGAGGAGTGGAAAAACAGTGTAGTTGTTCATAAGGCACGCAATAACAGCTGATCAGGATAACATGCTTGAAGTTATAAAACCAATATAGTCATTAGTAACATTGTCTGGGAAACTATCAAAGCAAGTCTGAATTGGTAAAGGACCACAAGGTATGCCAAAAATTAGAAAGGTGAAAAGTACAATTAAGAGGAAGACTTTGATCTTCCTCCCAGAGACCACCAGAGGATGACAAGAGCCCACTACCATGAGGATGTGCGCATGCGATAATGGGCGGAGAGTTATGATAATGATTCTTGGAATTCTACTGAATATGTAATAGGTTTCCTGGAAATATAATGCTTACGTATGTAATCTTTCTATAGGAATTGGTTGTTGTTGAACCCCAGCACGTGTGTTAGGAGGAGAGATTCCCCCATGTGCCTGGTGCTGTAATAAACATAAAGCAGGTGCTTTATAACCTTCCACAGGTTGTAGAGTTTGTTTCTGCAGGTCAGTTGCATCCTTATTTAGCATTATAAACAGAATGTAAGTCCGAGGAAAGTGTTTGATTCTTGTATATTTGAGTATATAGGACTTAAAAAAGATACGTAAAGTTCTGTTTGCTTTGCTGTTATCAGAATCAGAAATCTGAAGTGGGAATATGACCAGGAATGTGGTGAATGAAAGGAATTAACAGTTTGTTGTTAATAATCATGGAATGGTGCAGATAAGGTCCTCTAAACATGGCAAGTACTGCTTAAGAATGTTTTCTTCTATTTGTGCTAGTGCACTGCTAGAGATTAAATCAGGTTGTATTTACAGTGAGTTTAATAGCCTTCCTTGTTTAACTCAAGTGGTGTGTGATGTTAATCACAACTCACTTCTGAGAACTCTCCATTAAAAATTGACAGCGATACACATGGGTAAATTCTTATGTGTAAATCTAGAAAGAAATTAATCAACTGCATGATCCTGAGAAAGGACACTCAAGTGCTTTATTGGTTTGCTGTTCATTGCATTGATTATTGGGGTCTCTTCTGAACATATTCCTCTGATTTGTGCTGCTTGCCAGTTCATCATGGCAATAGTTAAGTGACGTTTTGCTAGCTCAGCTTTCTTGTCCACGCTGGATTTGTTGCAGTAATTGAAGGTGATTCCCTTTTACAAAGTCGACATTTCTCTAGAGAAGGGAATGTACTGCTAGTAATGATGGTCTGCAGTATTTTAATAGTGAACTTGTCTTCACTTGCAATTACTTCTGGTTTAAAAACATGTACAAAGTATTTTTTTAAGCAAGAAAAATTAATACATTCTTCCAAACTTTACATTTTATTGATGATTAAGCAAACCATTGCAAACTGAAACCTTGTATGTATTTTGACTGTAGCACTAAGGTCTTTTCAAGAAGTAAATAATTGAGGAAACATTTGTTTCAATCCTTCCCATGTCTTATAAGGGCGGACAGGGAGAAAACTTGAGGAGAAACCATTATGTAATCCAGATACAAGATACTTAATTGACTTTTCCCCCATTTGAATCCAGGGAAGTTCTGATCAAGGAAAAACAAATCTTTGACCCGTGATGAGTTTCTAGTCCCACTGTCTTTATTGTTAGTGCCCAGACTGTATAGGGTAAATTATAGGATGATGTTGTGTCCTTTAATAGTATTGAAATTGATTATTGGAATGTAAAGTAGTGTTGATTTTGTCTTTGAATGTCCTAGACTATTTAAATAGAGGACCTTTAGTGCATGTTTATGTAAATAATGCATACGTGTATGAATAAGACAAATGTGAATAATAGAAAAGACTTTACAGCTGTTATTTGTTTGAAGATGTGCATTTCCTCTGATGAACTGGTATCCAGTAACCCTACTCTCAGCACGTTGTGCAATTCCTGATCTGGGGGGAGCCAGTAACTTCCTGACATAGATAACTTAGCACTGCATGAGATCTTTGGTCTATGGAAATTACTTGGGGAAGAGAAAAAGAGAATAAAAACAAAGGATGGGGAAAGGTACCAGTCAACTGCTGCTTTCTTGGCTATTTTCTTCTAAATCTCCCAACATGTTTTCCCAAGGAACTAAATGGTGTGATTTTTGTAATTCCTCAGAAGTTTGATGTATCTGTGCTGTAAAAGGGGCCAGATGCATCTGTGGGGTGTTAAAGGGTTTTGAGCAGCTGGCTGTGACCTCTTCTGGGTCCCAAGGGCTCCCTGGGTTTGTGGGAATCTCTCAAAACCAAAGTTGAGTTTCAGACAAAAGGCCTTCTTACAAGTCCTCTGCTCTTATGTGCAACATGTGAGCAGAAACAGCTGTTATTTTATTAATTACCTGTACTTCATTAATAATAGCATTGTTGTTTGGTTGTTTTTTTACACACAAAGCAGTAAATATTGAATAGCAAGTTAAAAAATAGTAAATGTAATTCTTTTTGTTAACCATTTAATAGAGATGGGTATTTATGCTGATGTAACTTTTGTTTCTTGTTCAGGGCAGTTCCTCTTTTGAAGTAGCAGTGATATATAATAAATCAGGTCAGTCACATAACTAATGAGCTGTGAACCAAGGCATAATTTTCTCAAGCAGTAAAACCATGCTGAAGGACTGACATCATCTCCTCCTTGATCTGAATTTAAAAATAAACCAAAAAAAACCCCCCAAAACATTAGTGAAGTGTAATTTAAAAACTCATAGTCTTTTTGCTTCTCAATGTCGTGATTCCCCCCTCCCCCAGATTGTAATAAAACTTCAGTAGACATTTCAAACTAAAATTACTGCTCAGATGTAGCCTTAGAGATGCAGGTTATATTATAGCACATAGTATGTAATGTATTATTTGGAATTATGGAGTGATTCAAAAAAGTCTAGCTCACAGCATCAGAACAGCTCTCTCTCCCACCTTCATTTTCTTTGTGACTTGAATTCAGGTTTGTGAGATCTGCATGACATTGATCCTTTCCTTGGGCAATGCACAATTTCATAATTCAAGTGCGAGATCTGCTGTAACCATTATGCCAGCTGTCCCTGCAGATGCTCAAAAATCTACAGCTTCTCAAAGATGTGTATATGTCCCTGGGGTAAACTGTTTTTCCGAGAGGTAATGTATGAAGTATCTTAAAAGGGTCACTATGATGGCAGTTCTGAGCACATAGTTCATGTAGTGCTGCTTTTCCTGACTAAAAGGACTTCTGTGTTTCACCCTGTATGGCCCATAGCAAAAAAATAAAAAAAAAAAAAAAAGCACCTCCCAAACTTCCCAACAAAACAAACAGATATTAATAAAACCCTTGCTGTCCATCTGTTATTGTTATTAAAAAAGGAATGAAGCTCTTAATAAATAAAAAAATGTAGGTGGTAAAATTTGCCAAGCAGGTCACAAACTTCTGTCCAAGGCAGATATTTACAGATTTGGTTTCCCTGATCACCAGCCTGCAGAGGCTTTACTTCACATAGAAGAGGTCCTGGGTGAGCTGAAGATAGCACATAAAAACCCTCAGAGCTTAATAAGACTTAAAAATATATATTTAATAATCTGTTCATTATTTAGAATGGGGGGAAAACTTGCCAGCCCCTAATAGTGATCTTTAATAAATGGGATGTTAATGTTCTTTTATAATTTATTAGTAAGTTGTAGCTGTCAGGTGAATTTTTGCTCATTATTTCAGAAGTAGACATTGATCCTAAATTTAGAAACAATTTCTTAAGATTAGAAAGGAAAAATCTAGCTAATGAACAAAGGTTAAACTGAGAACAGTAAGTCACGTCCTCTGAATGCTTTTCATCTCGAGACCAAGACAGATTAAAGTACTATTTTGAAAGATCATTGTGCCATAAGTTAATACCTTTATTAATCAGACTTCATCCTTGTGTCAGTTCTGAAGTTGATGATGAAAACAAAGTAAAACGAAGATATGAAAAAAGTATTTCCAAAAGAGAATATAGTAGAAAGCAATTGTTGCCTGAGCCTTCAAATAGCTTGGGGAAAGAATGCTAAGATCCCAGTCTAAGTCCCTGAAATCCATGCTGTTTAGCATTTCATTTTGATGTATTGTAGACAACATAAAGTTTGCTTAGCCTAGTGGACCCAAGATTTCCTTAAAGGTTTGTGGGTGTTCTTATCAAAGGTGTGCTTCAAAAATATATTTCAAATTACTTAGTTCTTCCTGGAATGGAAATAATCAGTCTTTTGTTGTAAATGTTGTGAAATAAGCAGCTTTTGGGAGTAAATACCTCAATTTTGCTTCAGTTTGGTGCTAGTTCACAGTAGGTGTTTCTGTCCATGGGCAAATTCATTAAGATAACTTGCTTTGATTTTCTGTACAACTCCTGTATTTTTGATGTTACACCATTTTAATCCATCATTGCTGTAGGACTCAATGTGTCTGCACTGATATGCATGGACCCCATGCTCTCAGCTGTGTTCAGTGGGCCTTTGACCTTCTTTGCTCCTTGTGCACCTAGTGGCTTTATAACACAGGGATGTGTGCTGTTGAGTTCAAATTCAGGATTGTCTGTCCCGGGTGCTGGAGTTGGAGGAGAAGATGATTTGGAATCAGAGTAGAGCAGATGCTTGATCAAATGTGAATTGGAGTCCTGGTGAGTGTCATTGTAGCTGTGCTAATGAGGGGTCTTTTTGCAAAAGCAAACTCTTTTGTCTCCACTTGCATCTTCTGTTAGACTTGGCAGACAGGCTAAAGGCGTTCAGTATGTTCGCAGGCAGGTGAAGGACTTGGAGTACCTGCTTGTTCTCATAGATCAGGCTGTTCAGAAATAAATTAGTTTAAAAAACCCTTGTGCAACCATTGCATTTCCTTGTGTTCACAGAATTCAGTGGTGTTTAGATAAAAAGTCTCCCTCTTAGGGCACCTCCAGAAGCCATTGAACTAGTACCTCAGATGCAGCACTGGTGTGGGTCAATCTCAGGAGAGGTGAGAGGTGTATTGAATTTACTTTTACTGTTAGAGATGAAGTTTGTAATCACAAAGACTGGCCTCAGCACCACCTCCAAAGGCCTCATGTACAGTGTACAGCACAGCTGCCCAATTTCTCAGGTGCTACAAGTGTGTTATCACCCAGCTCCTCTACAAAATCAAACCTACTTTCTCTTCATTGTAATAACGGATCATAAACATTCGTTACTGATGTTTATCAATTCCTGCTTGCTGAAAGAACAACCTTATTACAGATTTTGCCATTGAGAGTTAGATTTGTAAAGGGAGACTGTTATTACTGATTGGTGTGATAACTAGCTAATGGAGGAGCTTGTTGGTTGGACTATGTTTCTCTTTACAGTTTGCTTTCATAGGATGGGATCTTATTTCTTCACTAATCCTTATTAACTGCCCTTATGGGACAGTAGCCATTTGCTCAAACAAAGGTTTATAAAATTAAAAACTTTCTGAAATCTTCTTATTTGCCTTGCTCTGGATGCTTGCTTTCTGACTGTAGCTAACCTTTAAATTTGAGGTGGTGGATATGAAATCAACTGTAGTGTTATTGCCACAGGGGTAGAGAAAAAGGCTTTTGATTCCTCACTTAGAATTCTGTGGGAGAGAAGAGAGGTGAAAAAAGCACCAGAGATGAACCTGTAAAGGGAAATGTACATTTGTGCGTGTTTGACCTTTATGCCATGCGGAGGGCAACAAAAGTGATGGAATTGGGTTCCTTTAAAAATGGATACCATTATCATCTGCAGCAGTAATTTGTCAAGTTTCTGACCCCAAATATGCCTTTTCTTATAAGTAGTTTTTGTATCCCCTCATTAAACAAAGAAAAGCAGTGCTTCAGGGAGCGTGGGCCTATGGTCCATCTCTGAGGGATTTGCTGTTTGAGGAATCCTGCAGATACTGTTCATACACCTAAAATCAGTTTTTTGACAAACTGGTAGCCTAATGTCATGTTCTTTCTGTGTCCTGACCTTCACTTGGATCCCCATTTCAGAGGTCCAAGTGTTTGTTAAGCAGATAGGCTGTAACACTGTGCTTCCCATTATCTGGGTAGCAGAGGGGAATTGTCCTGGGATGCTTCAGCAGGCTTCTGGCTGTCTTCAGGGAAAACTCTGCTGATATACTGAGAATCCTGCCAACAAAGCTGCGTAATGATTTCAGCTTTAATTATATGAAGGTGGTAGGTCCCAGAGGTTCAGTTCTGTTCCTGCTTTCCCTGGCTTTCCTAAGGAGCCACCTCTATATTTGCTGTTGCTTCATTTTCCTGTGTGTTATTTATTTGCAATGTTTTAATAGGAATTTAGGATGTTGGGTCCTATCTAATTTTCACCTTGGTTCTCCTGCCAATTTGCCATTTATATTTCTCTTCTGGAAATATTGACTGGAAGAATTCTGGGTAAGTATAGATGGTGATAAACTGTCTTGGTATCAGTATTTTCCCCAGATTACCAAAAGCTGACAGCACAGAGCTCTTTCCCCAGTGGAATGCTCACAGTTCTCAAAAAACAATGTATCCAGTGCATCTTAGGCACTGTTCCCCTCCATCGAGGAGGTTAAGAGCAAGTTTTCTGTATGGCTTGTAGCTAGAAGACACTCTATATGGAACACTGTAGTTACAGGACTGAAATAATTGGAACTGGATGATGTCTATTTGCTTTTATAAACTTGAGGTTGACAGAAGCAACTGTTTACTTTCCAGATTTGGTGGCTTGGAAATACACAACAAGAAGTAAATAGCTTAGATCAGGGTAGGTGAGTGGTAGGGAATGTGGTTTCATTTGTAACATATTTTTTCTTTCTCTCCATCTCAGGCAAAAAATGGTCCCCTTGAACAACATACCCTTTTTATTTTTCCTGGACATCTTAAAAACAGTGTGGGGGATTATTTAATTCTTATCTCCGAAGTTTAGTGGAGATGACATTAATAGCCTTGGAGGGTGAAAAATAAGGTATTACTTGTATTGTTCAACTCAACAAACTCAGTTGTTTCTTAATGGCTTTGTGTCAGTGCACAGTAGACTATATCTGAAAGATTCTTCGAGTTTTGATGAAACTCACTGAGAAAAACAATTGAGGTGATAAACTGGAATGAGCAAATAAAAGTGTAGGTGCTAATTTGAAGGCATGAAGTCCTTTCACCTAGACCTTCATCCCATCTCTCCCAGCACTTGGTTTCTTCGTGCAGCTCTTAATTAAAGTGCAAGTTTCTTTTGCTGTGCAGAAGGCTTTCCCCCCTCCCCAGGGGTGTTTTGGAGGGCCTGTGCCTCAGTGTGCATTTTCCTTCACAGAGTTGCTATCCAGTGTGCACACAGTCTAGCTGTAACAAAGCCTTTTGGAGAAACCAGGTGTCACGTGACACAGTTTTGCAGGGGAAATGGTAGTGTGGGAGCTCCTCTCTTGTTTTCCTGGAAGCATCAGAGTGGCTTCTGCCCCTGTATCATTTGCATCCTTTAACATATGTTGGCCAGTTTCTCTGCTCTTCCCAAATGTACTTTCTTACCTCCCTGCATGGGTAGTATCCCCCCAGTCCTTGAGCAGATAGATGTGCATTCTTCTTTCTGGGTATCAGCAGGCCTCTAGATATGGACATGTTCTTCCCCCTCCCTCTTTACCTTCTCTGTTTTATACTTTTTTCCTGCTCTGCTGTTGATATGGGTGAAGAAAGTGCCTGAGTCCATAATGGCACTGGGGACCAGCCAGGCACTGTTTATATCATTTGAGCCAGATGCTACGACTTTCCTTGAGGTCCTTGGTATGGTCCTCGCCAAGGGCTTTTGGCAAGTGCAAAACAGTGGCAAAGAGAGTATGAACTCCTAGATGTCATTATGCAAGGTGGTAGCAGTCCACCAGAAATGTTTTGAATAACAATTCCTGACACAGGGAAGCTAATGAAAAAAATTACTTGTACAGCTTCCTGCCTTGGCTGCCCACTTTCCATCTCAGTGGGGCCATGAGAGTGGCAGTGGCACCTTGTAACTCTTCAGACTGCTGGTCAGGAGATTTCCCAGTGCTGACAAAATTAGACTTGGCAATCAGCTACTGGTATTTGTGTCACATTTGTCACATGCAGTGCATTTTACCATTCAGGAGTTGGCTCTGACTATGTAGCTAGATCTCAAGGGGTGAACAGAGGGAAAGGGATAAAAAGAAAATGTTTGTCTTATAGCAAAGTTAGAGCATGGCACAATGCAATTAATGTGATATAGGGGATACTGTAATTTTAATTGTAGTCTGTACCACTTCTGGATCCATATGTACCATCCCAGCCCCATTTGCCACTTTTCTGCATTCCTGAAGACCTCTGACTTGTTCCTTACAGTTACGTAGGTGTCTTGTTCCCTTAAAAATTCTTCTGATCCCCAGTAGCGTCTCCCAGTCAAATTGGCAAATGAAACATTTGAGGCATACCTAGTAAAAACTCCACTGAAGCCAAGCAGTCTAGGAAGGAACCATTGCCAAACCATTGCGGTCTCAGGGAAGCAACCGTCCTGGTGACAGAAAGAAGTGAGAATTTAACCCGGCAGTGGAGAAGCCTTTTCTTAACTGTGTTAGTGCTATTTTCATGCCTCATTTGATTTTTTTTTCTGTATATTTATAGAAAAGCATATTTGCACGTGTACCAGTGGAGTTTAAAGCTGGTGTGTTTATACCAGAAAGAAATAACAACAGACATTCCAGTTAACTTAAGTTTAATGTATTAACAACTGAACATTTTGAAGTCAGGTTTATGTACAACTGGTAATGCTGTTATTTCCCATTTTAGTAAATCTGTAGAACTATAGCATGAGCCCACTTACTCAGGGTCTTTGGAAAAACAAATTTCTATACAGAATTCACCTTTTTTTGGTTTTAACCACAAGTTTTTTTGATTGGTTTTAGCTGCAGACTTGTTCCATTTGGTTCTGGGGATCATCATCGCCACTTGCATTCTTGATTCCTTGTAATGGTTTGAAAAGCAAAACAGCGAGGGACTCAAGTCAGAAATACAAAAAAAAAAAAACCAAGAGAAATGCAATGGTACAAAGAAACCCCCCGAAACAGAGTCCGCATACAACCCGACGCTGCCGGCTGGGGTGGTGGTAGCAGTCCCGGTGAAACAGTCCCGGTGAAGCAGTGGTCCCGCTGAAAGCAGCGATGC
>JANHFX010023825.1:0-38677 GCA_027560015.1 Chloroceryle amazona
CTGCTCCTGGGTTGTGATCCCCCTGCGGGGGTGGGAGGGGGGCCAGGAGGTGACACTGGACCTGCGAGCAGCACTGAATGTTTGTCCTTTTCTGCTGTGCTTGTGTTTTCCAGGTGCATCAGAGGCTTTCTCCTTGGCAGAGTGTGAGAGTGGTCTATTGCAGTACAGTAGTGCCCTCTGATGGTGAGTAGCCACATGGAGAAACTCTTGGCTCGCTTCTGCCTCTACTAACTTCAGTCATGTTCCACGACCCCTTTTCTTGTTGAGGCTTTTTTGGCTAGGTGGTAATCCAGCTCTGAGCTAAGGAAGTGAAAGAACAAAGTCAGTCAAGAAGAATTAAGGAAATGATCAACTTTTCTAGTAAGTGTCCTTACAAAACTGGACAGGCTTTATAAAGAAAGATGTATTTATGTGCAACTGTCCAGATTTTTTTGCCAGATTTCTCCTGATATAGCCGTGAGGTCTGTGTGGTGCCTCCCTTTCAGGGCTCTGTCTGCCCTGGTAACTTCATTTGTGTAATGACAGTACCGTCCGTGCCACTTTCTTGCTCAAAAGGTTGGAAGCGCCGCTTGCTGCGGGGCGTGAATTGTGAAGCCAAGGCAACTCTTGTGCCTTTAGTTCAATTCCGGGACAGCTCAGACATTAAGCTTTTTTGACAAGGTTGTCATATCATAAAGGCAAAGGATGCGCTGGTGGGACTTTAAAAATCTCAGTATGCAGGGATGCGAAGAGGGAACAAGCAGCTTTGAGATCAGTGCCTGCTTAACATCCATCCACATGCTGTGTGCAAAGACTAGAGCACTTAAGCTGACTGACACCAGCGGTTAGTGGATCCTCTCCTCATTAAGGCTTGTTAATAAAGCCTGAGAGCTAATAAAGTAAAGGGCTCTGGCACAGTTGCTTCCCCTGCCAGGAGTGGTGAGTGTGTGCAAACACAAAGAGAACAGGACTACTGGGGAGAACTCAAGATAAAAACCTGAAGGCTTAAATACGTAGAAGTGTAGAGGACACAAGTGAGGTTGAGGACGATATAAGTGCATAGCTGCTTGCCTGATTCAGTTTTATCTCCGTTCATTTTGGGCTTCAATATTCCTTTGTTATATTTTCCAATTACTTCACCATTAAATGTTCAACACTGACATCTGTGGCCATACCCTCTTTTTTATTATTTTTTACTGTACTTTGATTTGTACTTTTGATGGATTGCTTAAGTTGTTTTTATAAAAGAACAGAAATATTTAAAATACTAATGACCTGTCGCTGGTGCACATACAGTTGAGTGAAAACGTTGTGGTGCTTGGATGGAATTCATACCTCAAAGCAACCTCATGCTTAATATAGTGTGTAAAGCTTTTAAAATCCTCCGTGGTCTTATTTAGCCCCATTGTAGATGTCTGTAAATGAAACATACAATTACTTTCTTTTGCTTGTCTCTTGTATTTAACTACCAACTTTAAATTTCATCAGTGAAGATTAGCCAAAATGTTAGCTCTGTGATCAGTGAAATGCCAAAATGCTTTGTCCGCTTCGTACCTTGTAATTGCCCTTGTGCAGGCAATCCCCAGGGCTGCCAGGGCAGAGGAGAGCAAGGCACAGAGCCGTGTCGCAGTGTCTTGTTAATAACTGTTACAGGAGCGATCTGTTGCTGTCTGTTGGGTTTGTGTTATTGAAATGTTCTTTGGCATTTCTTTTATTTGCCACTGAGCTCTTCCCTCTCCAGCGCAGTCAAAATCTGACCAGGCGTTACTAGTGTGGGAGGTGATGAGAGGATCAAACTGGGATTATGGACTTTTCCCAGCAGTGAATTAGGCTAGAAAATGACTTTGACAAGCTTTTTATAAGGAAAACATAAACCAGCTGTAATCCAAGACTTACTGAGCCTTGTCCTCTGAAGGGAAATAATTTGTGCTTTAACACTTCTAAACTGGAAATCCTCAAGAAAGGTTTTGTGTGTGCTACCAGTGCTAGTGACTCTTGGTGAGGTCTGCCACATTTATCACTGTGGTCTCCATCTGGCCTGTGGAGGGTGAAAATGCAGCGGGGCTGTTGCTGGTGGGCACTTTCTCCAAAGGTGGCAGTCGTGGAGCTGTGGTTGTTGTGGGGATACACTGAAAAGTGCACACATTCTCTTTTGCTCTGCAATACACAGTCTCACTGCCTGTATGGCCAAGGTAGCACTTTAAATCAAGAGTGCTTTTTCTGTCTTGTGGTTATGTAAGCAGTCCATAAGTTAGTGTTGTATATGCTGCTCACAGAACCAGTGAATTTAATACTTAATGTGGCTATTTTAAGCATCTAAACATGTTGATCGTTCCTTTAGAACCTGCTATCGCAAGTGGAGCTGATGCTAATCTATTTCTTACCAGTCTCTAGCTCAGACAAATGAAAGGAGGCAAAAATGCGATAGCTGGTGTCATAACAGCTGCTGATAAGGAGCTTGAGATTCTGCCGAACTGTCCAAATAAATTGGCAGTTTGCCTTTTTTTTTTTTTCCTTTCCCCTTCGGTAAATATCTGACTTGTCTCTTGAGTTTTAAGCTTTGAAACGCTAAAGCTACTAAAGTCTTGTCAGGTGCCAGAGTCTTGAGAATAGGCATTTACAGGCTTCCAAACCCTGAGGCCTCTTGCGATACTTTAGATGTTTTACATGTCTGTACTTAGTCATTTCCAGCTAGTCTTTAAAGATGACATGAGGACCTCTTCTCAGCACTGGATAATAATCCCGGGGCATAGGGGAAAAAGCTTTTGTAAACCTGATTCAATTCATGAAGGCACATGACAGTGAACCCAAAAGTGTTGAGTGAACTCTTCCGGCTTCCTAAAAGTGTACTTGGTGCATCCTTTTCCAAACCAGATGAGCCTCCCTTTTCAGGAAAGCTTGTTGGCCCAAGACTTGTCCCAGTCAATACACAAATGATCCTGGGGTAAACAAGCTCATCATCCAGCAGCAAATCATTGGAAGGGGAGGTATAAAGGCTGTTGGTGGCCAAACTTTCTGAACAGCACATGCTCAGCACTGGTGAAGCCTCACCTCAAATCCTGGGTTCAGTTTTGAGTCCCTCACTCCAGGAAGGACATTGAGGGGCTGGAGCATGGCCAGAGAAGGGTCTAGAGTAAAAGTTCTTGGGAGTCAGCTGAGACACCTGGGGTTGCTGAACATGGAGGAGATTCAGGGAAGAGCTGCTCACTCTCGACAACTCCCTGGAAGGATGTTGGAGTCAGGTGGCGCTGGCCTTTTCTCCCAAGGAACAAGTGATAGGACAAGAGCAAGAAGCCTCAAATTGTGCCAGGGAAGGTTTAGGTAGGACATTAGGAAACTTTTCATCCCCAAAAGTGTTGTCAAGGCCTGGCCCAGGCTGCCCAGGGCAGTGGTGGAGTCCCCATCCCTGGAGGGGTTTCAAAGCCATGTAGATGGGGTGCTGAGGGACATGATTCAGTGGTGACCTGGAAGTGCTGGGTTAATGGTTGGACTTGATGACCTGAAAAGTCTCAACCAGAATGATTCTGTGCTGAGTAGTAGTTCCCTTTTGGCAGTTAAAATTTAATTCTTTGCTTCTATTTCTATTTACAATGAGTTCCTTGACCAACTAGTTTTCACATTAGCTGCTTAATTTGACTTGGCATATCAATCGACGAGTTAAATGAGTTTAAGTAGACTGTATAGTTCATGTGTTTGGCCAAAGCTGCAACAGGTGGGCATGCTAAGCCAGATGCAGCGTGGGTGGGTGCGACTGCACAGTCCTTGAGACATGGCAAATGCTCTGTGCAATGAAGAAGCCCTTTTATACATAAGAAAAATATGTAACAATCCAAAGTGAATCATTTTGAGGTGTGCTGCTATATCTTAGCAACTACTGCACTCGGGGAAAATTTTGACTGTGACTCAGAGGGCTTAGGGCACACAAACTTTTAACTTCTCTTTTCTATGTGTGGATATCTCGAAGCACCCAGAGTGGGCTGTCTTTCTGGCAGTAAAATAGCTATTAGCTTACAGTTCATAAAAGTCATTGACATAAAGAAAGGTGCACTGAAATCCTTAAGACTTATTGGAAAAACTCCTGACAGCACCAAAGAAATGGAAAGTGTTGTTTTGTCTACACCTTAGAAGTCATGTCTATCTGCTGAAGTGCAGAGTGTATTGATTCCATGAATTTTAGATGAAATGACCTTGAAGCTTAACCTCGGAGTGAAGCTCTTACAACCTCATACTCCTGACTGCTCTCTTAAGTGTCTGTTGTCTCAGGACAAAGAAGAGGAAACCAGAACTAAACATGAATAAAAAGTTTTGAAGTAGGTCCTTCCTTGATGTTGCCAAATGTACCCTGTCTGCCTTTGTCTTCTGGGCTATAAATCCTGATAAATTGCACAGTGTTTTGTCTTTCATAATCCAAAATATTTTGGTCTTCAGAAACTAACCAAAGTGGCTGTGCCACCGTGCTGTGGCTTTTAGATATCATGTTGGCTTTAGTATAAACTTGATTTTGCTTAGAGTAAATAGTTAATATCTTTTCCACAAAGCACAGAAAGTTTAGCAGATATTGCAGAGTTAGTGGGAGTGAAAACATCTTGGCATCCCTGAGTTTTGCTTTGGACACATGATAAAAGATGAACCCAAAATTTAGTCTCTTTTATGTTCAACTCATAACAATGTTTCCCTCTTTCTCCATGGGACAAATACAGAACTACTACAAGAAGCTCTGTTAATTTTTAATGATAAACTTGTATTTTTGTCTCTTTTGTAGAAGTGACGGTGGTTTACCAAAACGGGCTACCTGTGATTTCTGTGAATCTTCCATCCCGACGGGAGCGTTGCCAGTTCACACTTAAACCTATCTCGGACTCTGTGGGTGTGTTCTTACAACAGCTGCAAGCAGAGGACCGAGGAATCGATCGAGTTGCAATCTACTCCACAGGTACTGTTGTTTACAAACTAATTGATTGACTTGCTTGCCAGCTATTTTCATCCAGCCTTTTGCTTTTAAGTGAAAGTTTACTATGCTGCGAGTTCTGAAAAAGCAAAAGTTAGAAACTCCATTGCTAGAGGAAGAATATTGTGTTCTATTCCAGTGTGGTGAGGTCTGCCAAGGAAAGCTGTAGAGTGAAAGAGGAGGAAAATGCTCCTAATGCTTAACTTACAGAATTCAGTCCTAATGGAGGTGATTTGGGTGAGTTTCCTACTAGTGAGTGGGAAAGATGCAAGCTATGTGACCTATGTAGAGGTGCTAATTGGGGTCCTATACTGAAAGGGTTGTCAAAGACTAAACCAGGCTGCCTGGGGCAGTGGTTGAATCACCATCCCTGGATGGATTTAAAAACCATCTAGATACAGTGCTTAAGGACATGGTGTAGTAGTGGCCCTGCTAGAATTAGGTAACAGTTGGACTTGATGATCTTAAAAGTCTTTTCCAACCATAGTGATTCTGTGACTCTAATCATTTTGTAAGGAATCAGTTGTAAAAGGTGGCACAAGTGAAACAGTATCTTGCTTAGCTATGAAAACTCAGTCATGTTTCAATTAATGTATTTTTATTTTACTTATTTGCTTAATGACTGGCTTAACCACTGTGTGACTGCTAGGCACTCTGAAACTTTGCTGGGGTGTTGTATGTGGGTGCTATCAAACGGGTGTTTCCTTAAAAGTCTTGGCCTGGGAGGGAGGTGTTTGCGAGGTTACTGATACCAAAGCTGTCCAATACCAGAGGCTGAAATAATTTCTCACGCCAGTGAGGAAGAGGTGAAGGTCACTGAAGTGGACTGTATTGCAAAACACAGTAAAATATTCCAGTTGTGCTGGATGAAGGGAACTACTTTTTGTAAGATGACCCCAGATACCACAAATGTAGAAAAGCAGCTGCACATGTAGCTCAGCGAGTATTTGCCATGCAAAGTCCTCCAGTACCTATATCCATCTTGACAAAGAGTGTCCTCTTGAAGTAGTAGAAGTCCAACAACTGGACTTGGGCTGGCATTACAGCTTGGCCAGGTACTTTGTTTCTGTAGTTTAACGAGTTATCTGTGTTTGCCTTACAGATGGCACACGAGTCGCCTCCTCCACAGGCATAGATTTGCTTCTGCTGGATGACTTCAAACTGATCATTAACGATGTCACATACCATGTTAGACCACCAAAGAGAGGTAAACCAGCCTGGTTCTGGTAAACATCAGAAATAAATTTCAGTATTCAGTTTCCTGTTTAATTGCAGCATGCTTTATTAACTTGTTCAAGAACATGAAGTGTTATTTCAAATAGAAGCCTTGTGGTTTCTAGTTCTGCCCTTGAAGTCTAATTTAGTGATATCTGAGTTAACAGAGCAGCCAGTAGTGAAAATCAAAGATTTGTTCTGCTCAAAACTAGTACCCACCATAAGAGGAATAAATTAAGAATTGTAATTTCTTTTCAATTTCTCAATTTTTCTGTTGTGTTGTGTGTTTGGTTTGTTTTTTTTTCCTAATTACTGAAGAGTAATTTAATTGAACTCATTCTGAAGGACTACAATACCAAATGGGAATTAGATCAGAACTTACATTACCTGATTTAGAAGAATAAATCATTCGTTCACTTAACAGTGAGGGAGTATGTGGATATTGAATATAAAAAAAAATTTTTTTTCAATTTATTTTTTTGGCTAGTGTCAGGTTCTTATGCTTTAATTTGAAACTTGTGTTTTTCTCCATGTGGAGTGTGTAATACCATAACACTAGTCACAACCCTTTTACAAATTGGTTTCCTTTAGGAATCCTTTTTGTGTTGAAATGCAGAGATAGAGGCACTTTCAGTCAGTAGCCCTGTTACAGTCTCTGTTTAAATACAGCAAGGGAGAATTTCATCAGCACAGCAGGAAGTTGCCTATAGAATGTTAGTTAACAATTCCTAGCATTGGTACTCAAATAATTCTCATAAAACTGCATGTTCTGCAGCCACTAACCCAGGATGTTTGATTGCTGTCATCAATACTAGGGTTGCTGATGGTCTGTCATCTGAATTCTGTCTGTTTCTTGACAAGCTGATGTGATGGATCATACTAGCTTAGTTATTCATTTGCCTTCGTGAAGTAAATATGAATCAGAAGTAGCTGTTGGTATCTGGCAAGCTTAATAACATGTATCTCTTCTCCTTGTTCTTATCAAATTTTAGGAATAATGAATAATAAAGCATCCTTTTCTTTTGAAGAAATTGTGTTGGCTTAGAGCACTGGAGCCCTTCCAAAGGCTTCTTTGTTGACTGGATGGTTTCATACATTTCCTGTGCTGACTTAACAGCATTTTCTGAAGAGTATGTGAGAAGTGGATACATGCATATAAAGCAATCTCCTTCTTCTTTTTTTTTTTTTCCTCCTTTCCTAGAGCTCTTAAGCCATGAAAATGCAACGACGCTGAATGATGTCAAGACGTTGGTTCAGCAGTTGTACACAGCCTTGTGCATTGAGGAGCACCAGCTGAACAAAGAGAAGGAGCTGATAGGGAGACTAGAGGAGCTGAAGGAGCAACTAGCACCACTAGAAAAAGTAAGAAGTTTCTCATTGTAATTTACTTACCCTCCCAAATGCAGTCTTAATTTCTTTCAAGATTTTAATTAGGTCCCTAGCATGCTTCAAAGAGTTTTAAGATCATCGAAGCAGAAGTGGCACAAAGTGTATGCCAAACCATGTCTGTTCATGGTTCCTATGGAAGTATTTTGCTTCCTTGATTTATACAATTGGAAATGAAATTGGTAGTAAAGAGAGACTGGAGCTGATGCAACAGAATGTGTCTTGAACATAGAGAAACTAATGCTTTTGGGAGGCATTGGATGATGGCAAGATGGGGATGGAAAAGAAGTCTAGATTTGTCTGCGTAAACTATACTGAAATGCTTCAAACCACTTCCCATTAATATAAATACAAGCTTCTGTATTTAGTCTCTCTTGATGATATTTACATAATCATTTTTGAGAATACAACGGATGTGCTTCTGTCTCCTGCAGGTAAGGATGGAGCTCAGCAGGAAAGCAGAGAAGAGGACAACCTTGGTGTTGTGGGGAGGCCTGGCCTACATGGCCACTCAGTTCGGGATTCTTGCCCGCCTTACCTGGTGGGAATATTCTTGGGACATTATGGAACCAGTCACCTATTTCATCACCTATGGTAGTGCCATGGCAATGTATGCTTATTTCGTAATGACTCGCCAGGTAGGACTTGGTTGTGCTGATGTTGGCACTTCACTAGAAGACTTTCTTTGAGCTATACCCCCGAGAAAAATAGCAAAGTTGTGCCTGTTAAAAAGTAGCCTTGCCTTTTCCTTCTGTCAGAACATTGATGACACTTGATTTCATTTGTGCTGTCCAGGATGGTGATGTGGGATTGTGGGGTTTTCTGGTGGTGGCCAACATTGCCAATTTCCTAGTTGTCTCACCAAAACCACTTCTGTGTGTTCGGTGATCGGCTGCTTTAGCTGTACAAGTTCATCTGCTGACGGACAATGGTTTCTGCACACACACATGCAGCCTCACACGGATTAACTTGCACTGGAGGCCTCCAAGTGCTGTATCAGCCCAAATAAATTATGGGTGTATAAGGTACTTTCTGAGTTTCAAAGAAGCCCATCTCCCTGATGTGAGATACTGGCCTTCTTAGAGACAAAGGCTCAGTGATCTTGTTGGAAATGCCTTTGTTTAGGTATTTCATGGCTCTGTCTTCCCATCCAGATGAAGGATTCCTCCCCAGAGGTGTTTAAGACATGTAGATGAGGTGCTGAGGGACATGGTTTAGTAGAGGGACTGGGACTGTTAGGTTGATGGTTGGACTCGATATCATCTTAAAGGTCTTTTCTAACCAAGGTTCTGTGGTTTTTCTGGATCCTTGCAGTTGTGACAGACTCCATGTGGGATTTTTTTACTATGTGGTATTCCACTTCACTCACATTTAACCTTCATAATCCCACCTAAATAATGAGGGAGGGAGGGCTCAGAGTCTCCACTGTTACAGGTTGATGAGAACAGATGCTACAGGTGTCAGCTGCGTCACTTCAGGGGCTGAGTGCCCCTATCAGGGTTGCTGCAGTAGTTTCTGCCAAATGCAGTTGGAGCTTCGGCCACGTTTGATCTCAGAGTCGATGTATCTGTATCAATTAGTACCTCCTCTGCCAAACCTTTGAAACCTCAGGGTTTCAGGGGTGGTGTGACTCTGCAGGCAGCTCTTCTGGATGAACACCAGACACTGCCTCTGATGTTCTAGCACAAGGGAGCATGAGCTTCAGCGGTACAGATCTGTGCTTCGTAGAGGTTCTGTTGGATTTGCTGGGAACAGCTCTGCTATGCTTCCGAGTTATCCACGTGCTCTGAAGAGCTGTGACACTGCAGTAGAGCATCCCTGGCAAAGGCTGTGGTATTGGGTTCATGTTCTCACTTGACTGAGAGGTGAACTTATAAGCAACTCATGGTGCTTTAATTAGCCCTTGTGTGTTTATGAGCTTAAGAGAGTAAGGCCCACCTTACAAAGGCTTTCTTCTAATGCTTATAGCTTTTATTTTTTCTCCCTTTCTCCCCGCACACTTGTCAGTATCGGAGCCCTGAGATGTGTTAGTTTTTGTTCTCTCTGCATGGAAGGATTCACACATTCGGGACAGGAGGGAGGCAATGGTGCCTCGCTGCTGGAGTGTAATGCACTAGCAGAGAAACGAACACCTCACTGTACTGGGTCTGGCTGGGATGGAGTAAATGCACTTCATAGCAGCTGGTGCAGCGCTGCGTTTTGGATTTGTGACCAAAACAGCCTTGATAATATGCCAGTGTTTCAGCTCGTGCTGAACTGACCATAGAGATATTCCATACTGTATAACGTCAGCTTCAGCAATGGAGTGGGGGGGGAGTTTCTCCAAAGGAACAGTTGCTCAGAGACTGGCTGGGCATTCGTCTGCCAAGTGGGAAGTGGCAAGTGATTTGCTTTTGCCTCACTCTTATGTTTGGGGATTTTTCAGCACTTATTAAACTGTGTTTATCTTGACTCTTTATTTTTTTTCTTATTTTTCTGCCCTTTCGCTTCTTTTCCACCATCCAGCTGTTGATTCTCTTCATCTGGCTGTGGGGGAGTGAGTGACTGGGTGGAAGCTTAGCTTCAGGCTGGGGTCACCCCAACGCTCTGGGTGAGCTTAGACAATGCTGCCTGGTCTTGTGCCTTCAGTGACAGGCA
This sequence comes from Chloroceryle amazona, assembly GCA_027560015.1. Lineage (NCBI taxonomy): Eukaryota > Metazoa > Chordata > Aves > Coraciiformes > Cerylidae > Chloroceryle > Chloroceryle amazona. The sequence continues at coordinate 10,166 of JANHFX010023825.1, forward strand.
CAGGTCATCCTCCCCAAATGCACCTGCTATTTAATGCTGTGTAATGGTATCCTGTGTTGCGTCCTGCTGTAGCTTTATTCCTATCTTCTCTTTTTTCTTTTTAGGAATATGTTTATCCAGATGCCAGAGACAGACAGTACTTATTATTTTTCCATAAAGGAGCCAAAAAGACACGATTTGATCTAGAGAAATACAATCAACTCAAGGATGCAATTGCTCAGGTAACAAGAATTTTTCCAGAAAGAAGACAAAGAAATTACAGATTGCCAGTTCTTAGCTGCTATTAATAGATGCACCTTGAACAAGACAGGATGTTTCTTAAGTTTTCAGACCATTTTCTTGTCACAGCCCCAGTGCATTACTGAATTGGTTTATATATGCTCAGGAATAGAACTGCTGGATGTGTAAATCACCATGAAACAGTTCCCTCTATCTGTAACAGCCTTTTAGAAACTGCTGGCAAATTTTGAGTTACTTCAGGCGCTTCATGCCTCAGAGGAGCCTAATTCAAGATTTCGTTTCTTCTCAGCTCCTACACACCAGATGGATTTAGTGAGGCATGAAGACTTGCATCCATTCAGTTCATGTCTTCCTGACATAGCACTTTGGTGCACTGGGTTGCGCTCCTGGAAAATCATGTTCAAAAAAATACAGCTTTATTGTTACAGAGGTATCAGGGGCAGATTTCTCATATTCTGGGGACAGATGCTCTTGGCAGACTGTCCACATTATGGGATCAGCTCCACAAAGGAGTCAGGTAGGGATCTTCCCTTGTGTCTGAGAGCCTTTCTGCAGATGGATGGCAGGAGCAAAAAGAAAAATCGGAGATACCACATTCTTTTTCACTGCTCTGTATCATCCTCTGTTTATTCTGAGGTTCTGGAAATGACAGTGGAGGATATCCAGGGCAAGGTGTGTTCTCCCCTGCCTTGGAGAAGGAGCTGCACAAAGAGTAGGAGGAGGTCAGGGCTAGGCTTTCTTCATTTAGCAACTTTATGGGGATCAAATCTTCTCTAACATATTCCTTTTAAGTGGCTGCATGTAGACAAGTTTAGAAGTGCAGAGCAAATGCCTTTAAGTGCTGAGAATGTTTTATCTCCTCTCCCCCCAGTATGGGCCTGTGACTGGGAGATACGATGCCAAGGGCCACGGTTTAGTGGTGACCTGTCAGTGCTGGGTTAATGGTTGGATCTGATCTTACAGGTATCTTCCAGCCAAAACAATTCTATGATTCTACATTTTGAACACTTCCAGGCAGGAAAACCAAGGAAATAACAGAACAAGTTTCCATTCTGTAAAGGGAAAATGGTATTGGGGAAGGTGTATTTGGACCTTGTTCTTTATCATATGTCTTTTAATTTTAGGCAGAATTGGACCTTAAGAGGCTTCGAGACCCACTGCAGGTTCACCTGCCCATCCAGCAAATTGATGAAAAGGACTGATCAGCAAAGAAGCTCTGAACCCCGGCAAAGAACCTGTTCATAGCTCTTGCCTTTTTTAATTAAAGCATTGCAGGTGGAAACTGGGAGGTGGTGTCGGGGTGGAGGGCTTTTAGCATTAATCAAGACAAAGGACTGTAGGGGGGGAATCTCTTAAATCTGAAGATGGGACATCGTGGAACATTAGTTCTGAAAAGGGCTTGGCAAATAGTCACATTTAAAAACTCTCCGAATGGCGATTGTGTACAAATACAGGATATGGGGGGTTGATGAAAAGAATGTATTGCTGGGGTGTAGGGGTGTCTTCTTCCAGCTTTGCAGGGTCTGCCTCTTGATAAGACACCAGCAGCCTGCTTAGCTTTTTAAAACCTTCCTTTACCTGATTCAGATATCTCTTTCTCTCTCGGGGAAAAAAAAAACCCAACCAAAAAAAAAAAAAACACCAAAACCAACCAACAACAAAAGAGGGGGTGGGGGGAGACAGAACAAAGAATCCAAGCCACCTGGAGCTATGACTGGTGATCGGAACTTGCACTCCACCATTAACGCGCACACTCCTGATCAGACCCGATCTCTTTTATAAAGTTACTACAAGACTGCTTTCTACTGGAAAACTGTGAGTTTTCCCCTTCCTAGCCCATCCCATGTGCTCCACTGACTTCCTCCTTTGCTTATTTGTAGCACAGATTGGTTGTAGTCAAGTGAGAGAAGGAATGAGTTTTCTTCTGGATGTTTGAGATCTTGGATTATTCCGTAAGAATTATATAAACTTTGTGTCCCAATGCCCTTGAGCTCCTTCTAGAAATCAATGGCAGTGTTGCATGAGAGGTTTTTTTTTTAGTATTCAGTCTTAATGGAGGGAGATTCCCCTCTTCCTACCCCAAATCTGAGAGCCACCTGGACTATGAAATTTTGAAGGCTTAAAAGATTATGAAACTGTTACAGAATCATGATGACTCTTGCTTCTTTAAATGAACAGTTTTGGAACATGGAATCATTAAACTTGATATTTGACTGCTTGTGTAACAGGAAAAAATGTCTCATGGTGTGGTCAAAGCATTTTCCTTGCCAGAGGCTTTTTGAAAGCCTGGGACTCTTACAGTGCAAGACACAGAACTACTTCAGTTCTTTAGCACTTTCCCCTCATTAAGTAGCTTTAAATGAACTTTGCACCCACAGGTCGGAACTTCTTAGGAGTGGCTAGTGACATCTGTTCTTAGCTAAAAGAAATAGAGGAAGGAAAGTCAACCCATTGCCCTCTTTTCTAGCCAAGGCTGGCTGATTTCTAAGCAGATAAAACATCTCGTCATTCAAAGCAGGTCAGTCTGGTTTAGCATCCTGCTGATAAATACTGTGGAGACAGGATGAAAGTGGGAGAAGGGCACTGAGCTTTATATACAGAAAGGCGCTGCTTTTTTTTTTTGTTTCATTACTACTCCTCACTGTGTCTTGAAAGAGGCTTCTGTTGTTTTTTGGAGAACCCAGTTTAAAAATATATATATAGGAAAGGAAAAAAACCAAATCAGTATTAACTAGATGCCAGGTGCCTTGCAGATGTGGAAACACAGCTGGGATTGCTGCCTCTTCTCACTCAATGGCATGTTGGACCGAATGGGTGCATGTTTCTAGGCTGTTATCTTTTTTTTTCCCCCCTTCCCCTTTTTCCTCTGTCTTTCAATTTAATTACATTGTGTGATTATTTTTTTATCTGTTTTATCCTGTTTGTGTGGTGAGTTTTAAAGGGAAAAAAAAAATGAACATGATCCTGTAGCTGAATCCTTGGTGTGTGTTTGGGATGAGGGAGGGAGCATGGAGAAAAGTTCTTAACAAAACAAAAACAAACAAAAAAACAAACTGAACATGTGTAAAATCCTGTATCATTTATGAAATATGTATAAAAGAGCAATGTACTTCTGGAACAATAAATAACTATTCAATTTTTGAATCGATGCTCTTGATTAGCATTTTTTTCCCTAGCTGAGAAGAGAATATCCTCTGTGTGGCAGCTGCCTCCTGAGTTTCCTCCATTTCTTTTTGTTTAGGTTGTTTCTTCTTGACCTTACATCACTGAGGCCGAGGTGATGCAGATAATAGCTTTCCTGAAGAAGCCCGGACGGAGATCTGGCTGCCATGACTGGCTGTGTAACACAGGGACCTCAGGAGCAGTTGAGGTAGTGAGGTAGAAGTAGAGATACGTGGTCTAATAAAGATTTGCCTGTTTGGACAGTGTAGCAGATCCGTGTGGAGGCTGACAAATCTGGAGACACGTGGTAGATTGCAGGATAGGAATATATATGGGCATATACTGCCTGGCAAGCTAAGAGGTACCAAGTGATGTCTGTGTACTCCTATCTTGCATTCAAGTGTTGTTTCAGAAAAAAAATTAAAGTTTTAAGCTTCTGTGACTTTCTTTCTGAGCCCTTGAATGGCTGTGGTCTGTTTTGGCATGGTGACATAATTTTTTTGTTCATTAACTTAAGGAATCAGCAGGCTGTACTTCATCCTAACCTTGTAGGATGTTAGCATGAGACGTTTGCTGCTGGAAAATTTATGCCATGTCCATTTACAGTTAAAAAAAAATACCATAAATAATCTGACTGGAGAGTTTGTAAAACAGTAAACTCTCTTGTGTTTTTTTTCAAGTCAGAGGGGAGTGACTGGAAGCTGTTGGTCACTGTCACCTACCTTTAATCACTGTTTAAATTTAGTTCAGCAACACCGATAAACTCTCTTCCTCCAAGCAGCCCTTGGTCTGCTGCTGCGTACAGATGTCTGCTGTCCTCCCTAGACAAAGTGATTGGGTCAGTTGCGTAAGACATCGTTCCTTTTGGCATCAAGAAGAAATGAAGACTTTGACAATCAGCACCACAGTCCCTGTTCTGGAAGCAGGAGAATGCTGTGATAGAATTGCTCCTGCACATGCTTTAATGTTGTTCTGGAGACAATGTGGAAAAAGAGAATAAAATAGAGTTGATGATTGGACTCAATTATCTTAAAGGTCTTTTCCAACCAAGAAGATTCTATGATTCTGAGCGTCAGCAATAATGCCCTGAATAAAGGGCTGTCTGGTGGCTCTGGTGCGTCCATACCCTCAGAAGATTCCCGTTTCACTCCTCTGCACCAGCAGTGCACACATGTGGACTCTGCATGTCAAGTTCAAAACTGTCTGGAGGAATGCATTAGGTTCCCTTTTTGCCATTCCTGTGAGGCTCTGCCAGGAGATGTCTTCATGGCTCTTTTTCCTGAAAAATCATAGAATCCTTTGGGTTGGAAGGGACCTTAAAGATCATCTTGTTCTAATCCCCCTGCCATGTAAAGAAAAATCCCTTTTTCTTTTCCTCCCGTAGACTCGTCTTAGCTGGCAGGCAGTGATGCCAATTGCCTTGCTGCAGGCTCTTACACTTCCACATTGGCTCAAAGAGGAGTTTGCACGATGTTCTGAAGTTGCCGTTGACTGTCACACCTTGGCACTAGGTCAGTCAAGTGATACTGCCTAAGTCACCCTATCTTTCTGAGCCAGCACAACAATTTCTTTGATCTCCTCCTCTGTTGTATTTCTTTTTTTGTGTGTGGAGTTGTAAACACAGACTGCTTTCCTGTGTGCCATGTTTTATGACATTTTCACACAGAAAGGGGATTTTCACATTTTAAGTGGTTTTCTACTTATCCCAAGAAATTTCAATTATTCTTTTTAAAAAACAAAAATTAGTTTTTTTCTATACTGACCTTAAAGGGGGGAGAAGTAAAATAGAGGAATGGAAATGAAACTTGCAATGTATCTAAGCCCTGAAGCACATGAGAAGCTGGTCTTGTGCTCTGTCATTGTGGCTCTGTGAACATGTGAAAGATCAGCCCTAATTCATTCTCCTAGAAATTGAGGAGTATGGAAAATACAGTGAGTTCTGTAGGAGCTGTGGAAAAACACTCTCAAAACATCAAGTCCAGCATCACAGGGCTCCACTAAGGTTTTAGCAGGGCCTTGGTGTTTTACTCTTTCTTGTGTTGAGTTTGTTCATACTTCACCAAACTCATGTTCACTCCCTCATCTCACCAGCCCTTCCCATTGGCACTGTGTCCTGGGATAAGCTGTTTACAGCAACAACACTTATCTCCAAGTCCTTGACATTCATGCAATCCATCTCAGCCACCTGTCAAGGCTCATTGTGAACATACATCCTCCAGTCAGTCACAGACAGGGACCCTGTTGTGTGTGCCACGTTCTCCTCTCTCTCAGCGGCAGGAAGGTGATTAGCTCTTCCACCCGCTCCTGCTAGCCTGGCTGCGGGAGTTACTCCTGCACCAAGAGCTGTTCTTCGCGCACCTCACTCATCAAATGCTGGTGTGTCTTGAGAGGTGGAGGCTCTGACAAAGACAAGGCCAACTTCAGCAAATCCCAAAGCATCTTTCTTCCTAAGTCCAGTACAAAAAGTATGATGCTTTCCACCCTAGCCAATGCCTTGAAGAATATAAGTTCCTAAATCCCTTCAAATATCTGAGAGGGGCACAAAAGGTGGTTGCCACCTGCAAAATTTAACATCCTTTCTTGCATTCAAGCCTTAGACAGCAGCAGGTTTAGAAAATTTTCTCTCAGGTACCAAAGTAAAAGCCCAGCCCTCTAAATTAGTATTCTTTCATATCTTTTAGCCCATACTGCTGTCTGCTTTTAAGAAATATTCACTTGATCCTTATCTTTCTTGCTTCTTGGGTAGTCAGGCTCCATCATTTTTGGGGTGGGGAAGTGGAGAAGATATGTACTCTCATAAGAGTACAAGCCCTACAGCATCTAGAGCACTGCACTGCATCCGGTCTCCCAGAGGGTTTGTTTGCATGAAGGGATTTCATTTGGGGTTTTCCCCACCCCCTTCCTCTCTCAGGAATAATTTGTCCAGCTCCCTAAAGCATAAATTTTCAGTGGCCTCCTCTAATCGAGGCTACTGTGGTTTGGAGGGGAAATAGAGCTACGTATGTTGTCTGAAATAACTTGCAAAGCAAACAGAAAGTGCTGATAGAAGGGTTGCTTGGGCTGGTGCTTCTTCCAGAAGACTGAGATGGTCTGTGTCTTTCCTGTGGACCCTAAAAGTGTTTAGAGGCAACACGCTGGATCTGCTCCAGCCTTAGACAATTTCCTCGGACTAGATGTTCTGGTGATTTGGGATAATGTCGTCTCTGGGAATGCTGGGACATCCCCTGCTTTTAATCTATTTTAGAGAACTTGATAGGGCCTGTTTGTGACACCTTTGAGGCTCAAAAGTGCTGTGATGCAGTTCATTTCCCTATGTTAATTGTCAGTTGTCAATCATGTCTAACTGTCAAAACATTACTAGTGTCAGGCCTAATACACCACCTACAAAAATAAATGTAGCTGGTAATGAAATGGTTGAGGGAAATATGTAGACATCTCTAACAATTCAAGCTTGTCAGTTTTATTTACCCAGGATTTTAAGTATGAATCAAACTTTCAATGCAAATGGCAAAACAGAACTTCCTGTGGGCTTGCTGTATTATTTCTCCATTCAATTTTAGTTTCTCTTTTGGGAATTCACATTGTCATCTCTTTAAGAGGTTATCTGCCTTACTAGCTTTACAGAATGAGTTTCTCTTTTCCTGTTGTTGAAAAAACTTCTCTGGTGCTACGCAGCTGTCAGCACAATACAGCCACAAAGATTTTTATTTTCATTTTTTTGGGGGGTGGGAGCAATGACAGTTATTTATAAAGCTCCTGTTGTTGTACCCTTGTTATTCACTACTGGAAAAAAGACTCTTCTGCTGGGGTGGAGTGGAGCAGCATATTGCACTGCACTGCTAGGGGAACACCCAGAGGGAGGCCATTGAGAACCTTCTATAATGTACAGTCTCTGTGAAGCAGGCAAATACCCAACTCCTCATCTCATGCAAAGTCAATATGAAAAGAACAGAGCCTTTTTTTTTTTCCCTACTGGGATCTGAAGCTGTCACATAAACCTTGAGGTTATTCTTCATGCTAGCCTGCTGCAGAACTGTGGGGTGCCAAGGAAATGGGGAAATGCCTACGTGTGCTTGATCATGCAGTTACTGGAGGCTTAGCTCTACTCTTTGCTGGTGGAGAGCTTTCTGCCTGGCAGAGAACTGTACGACCATAAGCAGGGAGTGACCTGTAGATGCATATGTATATGTTAAAAACAAGAGTTTTAAGTCTATTGTCTATAGCAAGACCTCTAGCTTGTGGGATGAGAGGTGACGGAACACTGGAACAGGCTTCCCAGAGAGATTGTAGTCTCCTTCTATGGATACACTCAAAACCCATGTGAACAATGTGATCCTGGGCGACCTGCTCGGAGTGACCCTGCATTAGCAGGGGGCTTGGACAAGATGGTCTCCAAAGGTTGTTTCCAACCCCCACTGTTCTGTGAGAGGGAAGATCCCTTTCTGCTTATTCATGTTGTCCTTGGTATCCCTTACAGGCAGTCGTGGTGCTTGGTTTGCTTTAGTAGAGAAGACAACTCATCCCTAGGCAGAGCTTGTGGTTATGACCAGCAGCTCAAGCTAGGTTGGTTTGAATGGATAAGGCAGAGGTTCTCAAGTATTCTGTTTTGCATGGAAGTCAATTCAGTAGTTTTTAAGTTTCCTGATTGTTCGTTTGAGTTTGGTTTTCAAAGACAGAGAATGTAAGATTACTGTAGAAAAATGTCTTTATTTGCCTTGTTTGATAATTTTGCTGCAATGGGTAAGCTGTCTGACTAGGAGTGGAAAGGGTCTTTGTGTAGCATAGGAACAGCTTATTTCCCTATGTGACACTGGTCTCTCATTTTGACTGATGTTCCCATTGTAGCTCTCTTGCAAGCACTCATCTGCAATCTCTGCTCAGAAGGTTCCATTCTCCTCCTTTGGCCATTACTTCCTGCAGTTAAGGCTCTGTAGCTGGTGTTTTGTGCCTCTGGGGAGCTGTGAAGTTGTTCAACTTGTGGAAGGAGAAGAGATAAAAAGCAGCACCCATCTGTTCTTTTTTTCCACCCCTTCAGGATGTCCGGGTGTCCCTGGTTAGAATTTTCCAGATAAGATAGTGGAGGTGTCACAGTGGGGCAGTCAGGTCATAAAACAATAGTGGGTTGAGTCCAAAAAACAAGATTGATCAGTCCGTACATTTCTGTTGTCAATAAGGGGCAGAGCTGCTCTGTGGAGGTCAAGGCTGGAGCTGTACCCCACATCCCTTCAGCTTCTTCCTCTGATACGCTTCCAGGAGAGCTATCCACTTGCTCTTCAGAAGGCTTGGGGTCAGAAGCTCCACCGAGAGGAAGGCTTCAAGAGCCACAGCTTGTGCAAGGGCTTCCAAGCCTGTGTTACTTGAGCGGTAACTGTTCCTTGCCTGAGTAGGATGTTTCAATACTTGCTTTTCTGTATCTGTCTTGTCATCCAGTTGCAGACAGTGTCTTCAATGGGTGAGTAAAGAGGCATTGCCTTCAAGCTCCGTTCTGTTTGCCATCTTTAAGGTTTGTGCTGGTATTCTCAGGTGAAAGACTGAAAAATGTGAGGAATATCCTTTTTCTTTGAAGTTGGTGTGAAATTCTTTCCAACGGGAAAGATCTTTCAGTCACAGAGCACAAAGCCTCCCCTATTGGGAGAATCTGCCAAGGCACTGGGGGATTTTCCTCTCCCTTTGGAGGAGAGACTCTCTGAGTAGATATGCTACTTTTTCACCTGCCTCTTTGACAGACCTTAACAGAATTTAGTGTCATAATGCAGTGCTGCTCATTCCATTGCTTAGTTGTGCCAGAGCAGAGACCTCCAGTTACACAACACCCACAAGATTGATCTCTCTGCAGAACGGTGGGCTTGCAAATGCTTGGGAGAGCCTGATTTGTCATCCAATATATAAGCCAACGTGTCAGCTAGAGAACTAATGATATCATCAAGATTACAAATTGAAAAGCTTTACTTCCTAGCTGATGCTTGTCAAGCCAAATTGCTCAGGCCACACAAGAAGTGTTGGAAAGGAAAAAAAAAATTGAGCCAAGGCAAATGAAAACCAGAGGGAGCTGGAGACAGTTATATGTCTTGTGCAAAGCCCCCTTGCTCTTGTTGTTTAGGTAGAAGAGATGAGAGGTTGATTGGTTGCTTGTATAGTTTTTGTGGAGTTTTTTTCTTCAACGACTCCAATTAGTTTTCAGTAAACTGTCTGTCAAAGACTGCTTGGTGTCTGCAGGGATGTCAGCTTGGGGCAGCGCTGGCAGTCCGAGGGCAGCCATGAGGGTCTGCAGCACTGTCTGAGCACTGTCTGCTTTTAATTCTTCTCTGTGCATCCCCTTCACTCCTGCCTGAAGCTCTCAGAGAAATTAAAGATGGGAGGGCGTGCTACCCCATTCCCCTGAAATGCCTTCTTCCAGCTCCCTCTGAGCCTCTGCATTTTCATCTCAGTAAATTTTGTCTGTAAATTATCTTCTGAAGATTTAGGAGACAATGTGATCTCCCTAGATGAGTGGTTTCAGGGTCTGTCTACAAAGGATAGCTCATAAAGTTAATTATACTAGATGAAAGCTAATGAGTGTGTGCATATTTTTGGTGCTGCCCAGCTGGGAAGCTGACAGGGCATTCCTCGCTTCACCTCATTTGGCTTTTAACAACAGAAAAAAACCTCTTCATCTTAGTCAGTGACTCACCCTATGGCCATAGCAAATCATTTTGTGGAAGCCGAGTGAGTTAATGCTGAGGCAAGCCCAGGGGAAGCTCTGCTCAGCTGCAGGCAGAGTAAAGGCAGGACCCATCTTCTCCTGGTGCAAGGAATCGAGTGAACTTTTTGAGGGTGGGATTTAACAGTGTTGCTGTTGTCTATGGGTAAAGGGAGGCAAGCAACACTGAGAGCTCTCAAGGGATTGCCCAGGGAATGCATTCCCCCCTCTGCAGCTCAGAACTAGGCTGGTTGTGGTGGGAGTGAATCTGCTTCTTTGCATACAGAGTGAATTCTGGCACTAGAGATTCCCTTCGTAACCTAGATCTGTGCTAGCTTGCAGCTCTGCAGTGCTCCCACGACTACGGCAGCTGCTCCTGCCTTTTATGCTGGATTTGAGGCCAAACAAAACCTGTCTGTGTCCAAAGAAGATCTAAGGGTGTTTGTCAAGAGATGGTTGTGAGAAGGTACCGGAGAGCGTGCCAGTGGGACAAGTATTTACAGAGGATGCAGCCTTATTTAAGGGTGACTTGAAGTCTGTTCTCCAAAGCACTTGTGGATCCCTCTGTAAAGTCAGAGAAGCAAATCAAAATAATGAAATGAGAGGGTTTGTCCATGTCCAGAGCATTCTGGTAGAAACAATAGAATGTTTGTCTTCCCCTCCACCCAAATTACATCACTCTATTGCTTAAAGAAAACAGAGAGAGCAACTTTAGAGCATAAAAAGGAACATGGTGTGGAAAGTAGAGGGTATTCCAGTCTGAGATGCGTTTAAAGTAGAGGGTATTCCAGTCTGAGATGCGTTTAAAGTAGAGGGTATTCCAGTCTGAGATGCGTTTAATCAGAATGATTGGGTTTATTAGCCTAATTCTAGGAAATGGTAATCAATTTTCCTTACTCAAGACAGCATTAGCATTCATTTTGCTTACAAGGGAATAGCTCTAGTCACGGGTAAGTGGTGCTTAATCACGTATTAAATGTAAGTGAAAACGAAACCTCTGGACTTTTAATGAGGAAGCTGTCAAATCAGGGTTAATTAGGAGAAGACTGAAAATGTAATCAACACTTCAGTTCTTTTTTTTTTTTCCTCCCTCCCTATGGTATTCTTATGCTTTAACTGTCTGCAGAAGGTTCAGAAAGGCCTCCAAAAGGGACACGCTTCTTGAGCACTGCACATACCAGGAGGTCCATTTGTTTCTATCTTGCCCTCCCGAACACTCACTTCACTCACAAACATCTGATCTCCTGCAATGAACAGGACTGTGTCAAGAGCTGGACATTTTGCTCCCTAGAAGGTCCTGATTCAGCCCTTCACGTTCTCTAGATTTTAAGAGAAATAAAATAAAAATCTGGAGGAGCTTTTTCAGATGCAGGGAGGCAGCAACATCATGCAGAACAATGACAGATACTGCGAATCATAGAGGTGGTTAATGTTTGGCAGAGGGAGGTGGGGACAGCGTCTCTGAAGGAGACCAGGGAACATCTAAGTAGATCTTTAAACACAGGGGGCTGCCACGTCTGTCTCTTGCCCCGCTGCCAAATTTTACAGAGCGCAGGCACTTGAGTTGCAGCTCTTTCAACCGACCCTGGCGAAAATGTACATAGCTATAGGAGAGGCAGTGGAGAACAAAACCCCAGAGAACTGGAGCTGGGTCTCTTTCTCCCACCTCGCCTCTCTGACCACACACTCTTGGTTAGAGACAACCTGCTGGGCTATAAATTGCCTTCACCGTGACCTGAGAGAGTAGCTCTTACGTTTAACTGTTTAAAATTGTACTCTGAAGTGAGTAGGTGCCGATAAATTATCCTTAGAGATTGCTTTAAATTATATAGGGGTTTAAGAATGGAAACAGAATATTTTTTTTCTGTACACCTTAAATGTAGTGTTCTCACTGCATATCTCTCAGTTCACATTTTAGCTCATGCTTCGCAAGGTGAACCCTGGCTTGTGGCTATGGCAACTCAACTTGTGAGGGCTGACACCAACTATGGATTTTGAGAGAGCCTACGTAACCTGTTTGATGTCTGGTCCTTTTCTCCAAGGCATGCAAGGGAGTTGTTCAGGAGGGGCTTGCAGATGCTCAGTTAGTACTTGAGCAAAGTGTGGATGTCCCGGGCTAGATCCAGTGCTCCCAGATCATATTTTCTATGGCAAAATCACTACCTGGACCTCAAATTTGGCTTTTTTTTTTTTTTTTCCCTGTCATACTCTACAACAGCTGAACAGCAAGTCAGACTGTTGCATAATGCTGTAAGAGCTCTGTTAATTTACTTTTTCTTCCAAGACATTTAAGGCAAGCTGTCGGAATTTTCCATGATGCAATTAGTTAGGTGGTAGTGCTGTTTCTCCTTGGGGATGTCTATCTATCACAATGATTCTGTTAAGTCAGGAACAGAAAAATAAATTATTTTGCATTCCTTGCAGTTATTAGTCAACAACTTGATTTGATATTAACCAGATATTCTTTCTTGTCTCTTGCTGTGTGTCTCAGCCCTGGACCCCTGCTCTGCCTACATCAGCCTGAACGAGCCCTGGAGGAACACAGATCATCAGATAAACGGTTCCCACGGCCAGCCGACATGCGACAGCCAGATCGACGGGGAGTGGTATCGCTTCACTGGCATGGCTGGCGACGCCATGCCCACCTTCTGCATCCCGGAGAACCACTGTGGCACCCACGCTCCCATCTGGCTGAACGGCAGCCACCCGCGAGAGTCGGATGGCATCGTCCCACGCCAAGCCTGCGCCAGCTTCAGCGGGAACTGCTGCCTTTGGAACACCACGATTGATGTCAAGGCGTGTCCGGGAGGGTACTACGTGTATCACTTAACCAAGCCGAGTGTTTGTTTTCATGCGTATTGTGGGCGTAAGTAGCTGCTGAGATGGCCTTTCTGACACCCCTTCGTCCTGGGGGGGCAGGAGAGGCAGTGAGCATCGAGCGCCTGAGAGAGGTGGTGACTGGTTTCTGGCTTTCTCACCCAGAAGCTTGTTGGGAGATGCAGAGAAGACAGTGGCCTGTCCTCATGAGATTGATTAGACCTCTGTGAATTCTCACCTTTGTTCAGCTAGCGGAAATCTTCTATAGCTGACCTGGCCGCAGTGATTTAATGCTCCCTGTGGGCCCTGTGGTTTATCTTGGCGTGCTCCCAAACCCAAAATTTGCATCTCTGACTCACAGTAATTAAACTAGATTGTTTCTCATCAGCTTTGGTGATACAGCTTTCCTAATGTGGGCTCGGTCTGTAACTGCTGGACTAGATGCAGGGTGTGAAGCTAACAGTACAAAGACAGTATTTTTGATGCATGCTCAGTGGTTTGTGCTGATAGTATTTTTGTCGTGCCCTAGATTTTTATGACATCTGCGATGTGGTGGATTGCCAGGGCTCCTGCCTGGACACCGGTGACTGCACATGTTCCCCAGGGACAACTCTAGGACCTGATGGACAGACATGTCTTGGTAAGGGTGGAAATAACTTGTGTCAGTTACTGATGCTTTCTTTCCCCTTGTTTCATTGCTCTTGTCTCAACCCATTGTCTTACAGAGTGGAACAAAAAATAAGTATTCTGAGAGTTTTTCCCCCTCGCTGCCCAGAACAGGTCTTTGATTCTGTAAATGGTGCCTGATCTCTCACTGCAGGGTGAGAATCGACATCCCATGACTGAATACACTCTAGTGTCCCTGGAGCTACACAAGTATAGCAGATGGATTTGCTGTCTGCGTGGTCCAGCTGCTGAAGGCAGCAGCAGCTTCACTCTCAGTAGCAGAATCTCTTTGCAAGATCACGGCATGGTCTCATTGGCATTCAGGAGTGGCAGTGCAGTCTGTCAGTAGAGATTTCCTCTCACCTGCTCTGCCGAATGTCTCTTTCCTCCACGAAAAGTTGCACTGGCTGGCTACACATTAAGTTTCACCATACTTAGTGCCCTTGTGGGGCATTTTCCAGGGCCTGAAGCTTGAGGAGAGCCAAATATTGTAAGTCACAGCACAGCCGCAGTGGTTTTAGGCAGCATGATGAGGTGGTGTTCAGGGGGCTGGTGCTTGGTGGCTGCACTGGTAGCAGTGACCCAGGAGGGAAGGTGGAGGGCTGAGAGAGCAGAGCAAGGAATGGGTGCTTCAGGCATTTGTGATGGCCCCATGAACCTCTGAAGAACAGGATGGCTGTGGTTGTGCCTGTGTTGCTGGGAGGAGAGCAGCCAGACTGCAAGGTCTTAGGAGGAAGATGATATGCAGGGCAGTGCAAGGGGCAGGGAAAAGGTGGCTGTTGGGGAGCTGCAGAGCCTCACCGGTGGATTGAAAGAGGTGACGTAGAGGGAGGAAGGAGTGCTAGTGTTTGGGGGAAGCGGGATCTCATCTTTGTCTTTGTGGCTTGATTTGGTGGAGAAGTTGAAAGCAGATTTGATCCAGGAGACTGTGTGGAAAGCGATTTTCTCCCCAGTGGACTGCGGCTGACAGAGTAGACGTGGGCAGTTTCTTCCTTCACATTCCTCGTGTCTTTGGGCATCACGGTAGGGGCCGCAGTCGTTACAATGTGAGCAGCCTGGCCCTGCTGCAGTTTTACACCTGCTCACACCAATTCTGCAGAAGGGTTTTACTGAAGCTGTTCCCCATCACTGCAGCCGAATAGCTGGCTTAGCTCTCTCGGCTAATTAAAAGCATTTATTGGCTGCTTCTGTGCAAGGCTTCCAGTCACAGAAGTGCCCTTGAAAAGCAGCGGCACTCGGTAAGTGTGTGTGAGGCTCAGAGGAAAGGATTTCCCGCAGCAGGGAGGCACACGGGGGAGTCCTGAGCCTCTCCTCACATGCTGCAGGTGCTGTCATTCCCCCGTGGCCAGGCCAGGCAGGATTTCTGCACTGCTGCTCCTCTTAGCGATGCCCAGATGGCACAACATCTCAACTATTTCAACTATAATCATCACGCTGGTTCACCTTCCTGCAGCCTCTCTTCTCGTGCAGCTTCTCTTCTCGTACAGCTCCCTCATCTTTGTAATGACTTTCTGTTGTGCTGAGCAATTGTGCAATCACATCTCCAAGAGCAACTATGCCAGCTTCCCAGAGAAACCAAACAAATCCGTATCAACCTTTCCTATAAGGAGAATATTCTTACTTTCCCAGTTCACCCTTAGAAGGGGACTGAAGATGCTGCAGTAACGTTAAGCAGCTCTGCCTGGGAACCTTCCTGCGCTCAGCTGACTTCTCTTCAGTACATCATATGCTCTGAATCCCAGAGCAGAACTGCTAATCCTAGGTTTTAAACTTCCTGTCATGGATGCCCCAACTTGGTGCATTGCCTTTGACCTCTTGAATAGCAGGATCCATGTTACACTAAGCCACGGTTAAAATCAGTTCAGCACTCTCCCAGTCTACTCTCAAGAGAACCATCCCATGTCCCACAAGTTCTGGTTGTCACTGGTGTGGAGGAGCAGGAGCAGACTTGTGTGGTGTAGAACTTGGAGATGAACTGCTGGGGTACAGCCCTTGGCCCAGTCAAGCTGTAGGACCTTCTAACAACATCTCTGCTTTTGCCAGTAGCTTCTTCCCTCTCCAACACCTGTTTTTAAGCAGCTTCAGCTTTATTGTTAGAAGGGAGAGTGTGGAGCCTGTCACATGTGTGAAAAGGGAGGTGTCTCTGTGTGTGTCCTGGACATGCTTCTCACCTCCCAAAGCAGGGTACCAGCCTTTTCTTTAGCTAAAAATATTCAAGTTGTGTTGCTTGTGGAAGGAGACAGCATCACCAGCTACGAGCTGTGGGTACTGTGTATGTGTGGGACCACCTACACCTGAGAGAGCTCATCCCTGACCTGTCTCTTAAAATGGTATTTTTCTTTCTTCTTGCTTCTAAGCTTCTGGCACCTAGTAAATGATAGCTTCTGAGGTGTTTTGGTGAAACCCCATGTGAACCTTGCTGATAACCTCAGCATTCTGGCCTGCCTAAAAGAAATCATTAGTTTTGTGGCTCAGCAATAGCAACGATTGTCCTTTCCTCTATTTGATTCACATTTTGCACACAGTGATTAAATGAGGTTGAAGAATGAGAATCTCAGAGAACAAAGTACCTTTAAAAAAAGAAATAAGAAATCAAACATAGAAGAACTTTAGCTTTTGAAAGAGAAAATTAGGAGGAGTTTTCAGAGCTTTATAAGAGTTACAAAGGCATCCTCTGTGCTTTTTCCTCAGTAAATACCCTCAGTACCCTGGAGGGCTGTAATCGAGATCCGAATGCAGCCAGCACAGAAATGTGACACAGGTACTATTCATCCTTCAGTTAAAAAAACTCAATCCATGCCTCTTACAAGGTTACTTTGCAACCTTTACCCAGAGTCCGCTCCAGAAAGTGTGGGATGCCAGCTCAGACACTTCTTTATCTTCTGAGCTGGAAAGGTAGGAGCCACAGCTCCATGGAGGGCTGCAGAGGAGCGGAGCAGGGAGGAGGTAGCTTTAGAACTGAACTCTGCATCTCATATTCATTATCTGAGCAGCTGATGGCTGCGATGGCCAGTGTGGCACCAGTGCCTGGGCTGTAGGTCTCACCACAGTGAGCTGACATTTCTGTTCTGCAAGAATACCTGAGCTGCCCAGTGCAGAGCTGAGGCAAGGATGATGATGAAAAGATGGTGTTTCTCATGACATGACTCTTCCTGGTAAATCTTCATGAGGTTCATGAAAATGGTTTGGTTTGATTTCAGCTTTGCTTATATTTTTACAGCTGTCTTTTCATCCTTATGTCTTTATTTTGAAATATGGGGTGAATCGTTTAAAACCGGCCACTTGAAGCAGTAGAAGGTGTGATACGAAAATAAATAGGTTTTATTTCTGACCAGTTCTGGTATTCACCTAATTTTACCGTGCAACAAAGTCATGTTGACTCCATTTTAACATCTTTGTGAGTGGAGTGGAAAATAGTTTAGGATGAGAACACAAATGAAAACATGAACTTGGCATGTGGAGGAACCAGTTTGGAAGTTTCCCATTGGCACTGTGTCCATCTTCACTCTAAAATGGTGGCTGTGTGCATGTGGTCTTTTCCTCCAGGTCTGCTTTGCTCCTGAGATAGACACAGCATGGCAAAACACTCTCTTGATATCAGTGTCACAGAGTTACAGAATGGTGAGGCTTGGAAGGGATGTTAGGAGATCATCTCATCCAGCCCCCTGCTCCAGCAGGGTCACCCACAGCAGGGTGCCCAGGATCGCATTCTCCAGGCAGGTTTGGAATCTCTCCAGAGAAGGAGACTCCACAACCTCTCTGGGCAGCCTGGGCCAGGCTCTGACACCCTCATGAGAAAGAAGTTTCTCCTCCTGTTCAGATGGAACCTCCTGGGTTCCAGTTTGTGCCTGTTGTCCCTTGTCCTGTCACTGGGCACCGCTGAAAGGAGTCTGGCCCCATCCTCTTGACCCCCACCCTTTAGCTCTTGATCAGCATTGATCAGATCCCCTCTCAGTCTCCTTTTCTCCAAGCTAAACAGACCCAGGGCTCACAGCTTGTCCTCGTAACAGAGATGCTCCAGTCCCATCGGCATCTTTGTAGCTTCTGCTGGACTCTCTCCAGTAGTTCCTTGTCTCTCTTGAACTGGGGAGCCAGACCTGGACACAATCCTCCAGATGCAGCCTCCCTAGGGCAGAAGTAGACACTAGTAGACAGTGGTCTGTAGCATTTAGTGGAATTGCTCACCTCTGTTGCCCTGATCCAGATCATGAGGCCAGGAATGCCAGTCCCCAGTCTGACCAGCTCTCCCATGTAGCAACCCCTTATTACTGGGAGCACATTATGATAGTGTTGTTTGTTTCTTTTTTTTTTCAGATGAAAATGAATGTGAGCAGAACAATGGAGGCTGCAGTGAACTTTGTGTTAACCTGAAGAACTCCTACCGCTGTGAGTGTGGGATCGGGCGCACGCTGGGAAGCGATGGGAAGACCTGTGAAGGTGGGGTTTCATCTCTGACAGTCTGCTAGAAATGATTTATATCATTCCTCCTCCCTTCCCTTGCAGCACTAGCTCTCTCCTGGCTCCTTGCAGCCGGGATTCAATGTCACTCATATCATTTCTGTGCTTGCCAGTAGGGTTGTTACTGAAGTGTCCTTCTAATCAAGCAGAGAGGAGTCTCCTTGTTCTCCCTGCTTTGTTAGGATTTGGTTGCCTTTATCTCCCTGGGGGTAGAGGCAGCAGTGGATCTGTAAGACTGGTTGTCTAGGCAGAACTGGATACTTATTGCTGGAGTTGCTGAGGTTTGGCTCTGGAGATTTGTGCGATAGTCGCGCAGGGGCAGATTGAACATCACTGGTTTTTGACAGCTGGCATTAGGTATGGGGTAATGCCATCACATTAGACTGGAGCACAAGGTTCACTTAGCCTCCCAGGATAGAGACTGAGAGGGTGCCAGTCTGTAGGCAGAAGCTAGATTTGAGATGAGGGCTGTGTTGTGACTGAGTTTTGCAAATGGTTAGTTGTGGGCTCTGCTGCCTGCAGCTGCTACAGCTACTTCCCAGTGGTCACACAGCCAAGTTGAAATCCTTTGATGAGTTTCGAGTGGTAGCTCAGCAGGGGCTTAGTGACCAAATTGTAGGTTTGAGCTCTTGTCACTAACAATGTACAAACATCATTCAACAGGACAAGAGAAAACTGCCTCAAGTTGTACCAGAGGAGGTTTAAGTTGGACATCAGGAAAAATGTCTTCCCCAAAAGGGTTGTCAAGGCCTGGCCCAGGCTGCCCAGGGCAGTGGTGGAGTCCCCATCTCTGGAGGGATTTTAAAGACATGTAGATAAGGTGCTGAAGGCCATGGTTTAGTGGTGGGATTGACAGAGTTAGGTTAATGGTTGGACTCAATGATCTTAAAGGTCTTTTCTAACTGAAACAATTCTATGATCTTTGAGCAAAAGTATGAAAACCCAGCAAAAATTGACTTGTGCCTGATGTTTTCCGTGGCCAGCTGTGAAGAGCACTGTGCCCCCTCACAGGCAGAGCTGCTGCATTGGATGGTCACAGATGTGGCAGGGCCTCAGATGAGAATAACAGCTACAGATGTGCCTCACTTTTGAGCTACCCTGTTGCCAGAACTGAACACATCTGCAGCCTGCATGCAACCTCACATCAGCTGCTGTGTGGCAGACATCCGTGGGGCTGGGAGAGGGAGGGATCACCATTGTATTTTTGGGCTGGACTCCATCCTTGTTTATGGTTTGCTACCAGTCTTTTTCCTCATTTCCCCCATCTCTTTGGCACCAAAGCACATTTAATCTAACTTCTATGAAACTCTCCTCTCTGAGCTCTGTTAATAAAACGTCACTCATCCAGACACCGACACCTCCCTGGGGAAAGCTGCTCTGCAGAGTGCTCCTTAAGTGCTTGTTAAGTTACATGAGCCAAAAGTGGTCTGTGGGCTTTGTCCCTTCCTCATCCAGCCTGGAGCTGGTGGGGTGTCACATAAACCAGCTCCGCTGTGTAGCAGTTTCTGTTCCTGAGAACTGCGCTCTTCTGCCAGGGCTGGAATAGTCCGTGCTTGGAAACCTGTCTCTTTCTGCTGTTCCCAAAGTTGGGGTTTAGGGCCTTTGATATATCATTTAATTTCCCCTTCTGTAAGAAAGATGCTGCCTTTCATGAGTTTAACACTGCTGCTGGGGATTTTTACAACCTTGTTAGCAAGTTTTATTTCTAAAGACATTCCCTAAGCTTTGTCAGCCGTTAGTTTGTGATTTACTTCTGAGCCACCTCACAGCTGTTGCTAAAAAGAGCAAATGCAAGAGATTGAGCTTGATTGCAGGAGCTGGTGAGGGCTGAGTGGAGTTAAGAGTATCTCAAAATTTCCATTATAATGCTTTATGCATTACTTTGACTCACATGGAGTGTTCAGGCTGTTGTTTTCCATGAAATGTGTAGGACTGAGTGTGGGGTTTCCATTCTTTTCCTTACATTTCAGTGAAAACCTTCACAGTTGTTTCTGATGGCAGGCTTAGGAAGAAATACTTTGTCTTTATGATTTGTTTATATAGATACTGTTGTTATACTGAGAACATCTAGCAGTATTCATCCCAAAGGATTAAAAACATCAAGCTGTGAAGGTTACTTTTTAAAAAAAGTCATGATACTCTGTTATTTTCTTTATAATAGAAAGCCAACAACTGGAAATGGCCTCATATGCCTTAGATTTTCAGATCTTCAGAATGTACTTGGATGACCTCTTGGGCTCTCTTCTGCAGCTGTAGGGGCTAGGAATATGTTTTACACGAAAACTCAGATCGTTGGAGAATTGCCTCACCTGAAAATAAAAGATAGAAGAAAAGACATGACAAATCCTCCAATTAGCTGTGCTTCCCTCTCTCTGCTGTGCTTTAGACTGGGAGAAAATTGGGAGGGGAATTGATCTTGCACCATAAGCTTGTGTTTTCTGTCACTCTGATAATGCACTTCAGGGCAGCCAACCTCTAAGCCTGAAACTCACAAAATTCCTGCTAAACAAACTCCTCTGACCAGAGTTTCATCCTCAGCCTACAAAGGGGATGCAGGAATCCAGTACACCCACCTCCATCACATCTGGGAGAAACAGAGTGAGCAAAGAGCTCATCTCCTCCCTGGTGTCTCCTGACAGGAAAAAGAACTGGCTACCTGTGAATCCATCCTCCATGAGACACCTCCCCTGCAAATCTCAGGGCTTTAATCCTGGTGATGACTTAAGGGTAGAAGTTCTAAAAGGCTTTTCCTTGCACCTTTTTGAAGTAAGGAACAAGGTAAAAATATAGCTGAAGAGGATGTCTCCAAAGTTAGAAAGGGCCAAGCTGAAGATTCCCCATTCAGCCTTCTTATGTATGCCAGCTATCATGTGTGATTTAATTTGCTGAGCTTTTTTCACAGAATTCCTTCTGAACTTCACGGTAAAATGACAAACACGGGAAACTGTGCAATTAAAAGTAGATTTCCACCATGTTTTCTCAGAAGCAAACTCTCGACACACTGTTCCCTTCAAGCTCGGTGTTGGTCATACTGTTTGTTAGTCAGCCAGCAGTATATGATGGGGCCTGTGTAGCTGCCACAGAGGAGCAGCGTGTGCCGATTTCCCTTTCTTTTGCAGAAATTGAAGGCTGTCACAATAACAATGGAGGCTGCAGCCATACTTGTGTCGAAGTGGAAGACACTTACCAATGTGAATGTCCAAGGGGACTTGTTCTCTCTGAAGACAACCACACTTGCCAAGGTAGGTCAACAAAATCGCCCTGACAGCATTTGTCCCCTGGATGCTAGAAGTACGTCTGAAGGAACTTTTCTTCTTGTTTTTGTCATGTCCTCTGAGCCTGTCCTTTCCAGTTTGGTTAACGGAGCTTTGTCATTAAGGACAGACAATCCAAAACTGAGAGCCTGTAGACATTGCTCTTTTTACCAGGCAGGAGAACAGACACAGGACCCAGCTGGGTGCATCTTGCATCACAGGGGTTTTTGGCAGTGTTCACTTAACAATTAAGATTGCTTAACATCACCCATTACATTGCTGTCCTTCAGCTGTGCATGCCTTTGACAAATTTATGCTTTTAGAACTGAATTTTCCATGCTTCAAACTGGGCTTTTCAATTTTTCAGCTGAAGCAGTTCATTCCCTTCCAAGAATTAGGTTAAAGAGAGAGGCCTTTTTTTGCTCAACTCTCTCTGTTGCCATTCCAGTCAGAATGCCTATGTCTTGAAGCAGAGTGGTGGTTCTGCTACTAGGTATTTCTGCTGTCCCTTGGAAGAGCATCCAAGATTGCATCTGAAAATGGACTGTGGCTTCTGCTGCACAGATGCAAGGGCAGCATTATCCTTGGAAGACCTTCCATCTGACTTGACTGTACACAGGGAACCTTTCTTGCCAGCTCACTTCACCTATAGCATGCACATAGAATAAACATGGTCCCTGGTTTGAGTTGCAAGAGCTGCCTGAGAAGGTCTCCCCTGAGCCTTCTTTTCTTCAGGCTTAACACCCCCAGGTCCCTCAGCCGGTTCTCTCAAAATTTCTCTCTAGACCCTTCCCCAGCTTCGTTCTCCTTCTCTGGCCATGCTCCAGCCCCTCAATATCCTTGGAGTGAGGGGCCCAAACCTGAACCCAGGATTCAAGGTGCAGCCTCCCCAGTGCCAAGTCAACGGGGGCAATCCCTGCCCTACTCCTGCTGGCCATGTTAGTGCTGATCCAAGCCAGGATACTGGTGGCCTTCTTGGCCACCTGGACACACACTGGTTCATCTTCAGCCTATCCCCACTGGTCCTTTTCTGTCGGGAAGTTTCCAGCTACTCCTCCCCCAGCCTGAAGTGTTACAGGGGGTTGTTGTGACCCAAGTGCAGGACTTGGCCCTTGGCCTCGTTGAACCTCATCCCACTGGCCTCAACCTGTCCAAGTTCCTCTGTAGATCCCCCCCTACCCTCCAGCAGATCAACTCACTTGCCTAACTTGGTGTCATCTGCAAACTTACTGAGGGTGCAGTGAAAGGGAGCCTGTCGTGGGCTAGATCTCATGGGCTTTAGATGATAATAATGAGCTGTTGTTACCTGATGTGCTCAGAATATCCTGTAATCTGATGTGTTATCAAGTGTCCAGACATGTGTTAGAGGAACAGATCCAGGCCTTATGATGACTGACATGGGATGTATTCCTTAGAGAGGAAGTTGGAATGATGAAATTTCTGCTTTGAAGCTTTTTAGAAATGCAGGACTCTGTTCTCAGGGGTGAGCACTGCACACTTGGGATTCAGTAGTGCTTACTGCTCCAGCAGAGCCAGGTGGGGAGGAGGAGATGATCTTTCCCAAGAGCCATGATTCTACTTACTGATTAAAGGTCTGATTGATGGATACAGTCCAAGAAAGAGCAATGTTCTTCAATCCTGGCTCCCTGAGGCAACCCCAGCAGGGTTAGAAGGCTGTGCATTTCCCAGCCAGTGTTTCTTCTTCTTCTGAGGCTGCTAATGAGAGCAGCAGCACTGCCGGGTGTCGAGCTGGAGCTTGGGATATGGCATCTCATAAAGGAAAATTGCTGGTTCGTCTGCATTTTATGAATTTGTGTTCCCATGCAATGGTCTGCAATTTTGAGCAGGTATGACAGCATCTATCTGGAATTGTACCACGCAATTTTATATGGCATCTAATAAGGTTTATAGTGGTACAACCAACAGTGCAGGGCAGGCACCATTGCCTGAAGCAATTGGATCTGCAGCCTATCAACCCACCTCTGCACTGTCTCTGCATTCAGAGCAAACATTAATAATCTTCCCCAGAAACCAGTGTTGCGTACAATTTCCCCACAGAGATATACTGGCCAAAAAAATACTTGGAGTTTTGCAGACTGTCCTAGTATCCCACCTCTTTCTGAAGTGTGGTGGTGAATTGCTTTTCCCCCTCTCTCCAATGCCCAAGCCTGGTATGCAGTTTTGGGGTTGGTTGTGTTTTGTGCAGTGGTTCAGGGCTTCACAGCACCAGAGAGCCTGTTCTGCTGAGCAGTCTGTGCAAAATCATAACCTCTGCTCCAGAAGGCCAAGGAAGGAACTATAGGCTGGTCAAGAAACATGATGCCAACAATAGCAGGCAGCAAAATGATCATTGGGGGTCACCACAGAAGCTTCCTACCAGCATCTGGGTAGAATAATAGAACCATTTTGATTGGAAGAGACCCTTAAGGTCATCGAGTCTAACCACTAGCCCAGCACTGCCAGGTCACCACTATTGGCTTGAATCAAAATGGATCTTCTTGCAGGTTTTGTTCGCTTGTTTCCGTTCCCCAGGTGGTGGAGTGCACCTGGACAACTCCTGCAGTGCCAGAGCAGAGGTTAATGGTTGTCTCCTCTTTCTTCCCCTTTGTGCCAATCCAAACACTTAGAAACAGAGATATCCTGAACCAAATCGGTCCTGAACTTTGAAGAACTGCAGCTGGCATCCAAACAATCTTGCCCTGAATAACACCTTTATAAAAGCATTAAATTTTCTCATTCATCAGAGTCACTAGAACAGTGAAGCTTTACATCCAAACTGAGCCCATCACTTTTCCAAAGGATGTGCCTCTCTGCATTGCACTGTTGTTCTCCAAGTCCCTTTTGCCTCCTTTGCCACTTGACTCGCTCAGTTATTCCTGTTTGGCTTTGACTGTGGATGGAGAAAAAGTTAAGGCAATTCTCAGTGCTTTAATTTTCTGTTCTAACCCAGCGATGTTGTTATGAGATCGTATCGCTTTGGGCGCGCTGCTTCCATTTTAGCATATCACCTTGAAAAGATCAACTTTTAATAAAAGAAATAAAATATTCCCCTCAGGTACATAGTAGCTGTTACAGTAGCTGAGACAGGAGAATCTTCTTTAGCAGGGGGTAAAACCCATGTTTTAGCAGTGTGCCTTGTAGCCAAGATCCAACCCCCTGGATTACAGAATAATAAAAATTAAGGGAAGGCAGATTTCACAAACGTCAAGGATTGGGACTGTAATTTTAGGGAAGAAGCTTAGGAAACTAGTGTATTTGCAGGAAGTTTTGTCATGTGGTTTTAAAAGATGCTAAATGGAAATTCTGCAGGGGGTTTGCTTTTCTGGCTGAGCAGAGACTAGAATGTATGTACCAGTGTGCTTCTCCTGTATCTAACTGAATAAATAAGTATACACCCAAGGCGTATATATAGCAATTACTTTTTCATCGAAGATTATTCCCTTTTCTTTCCTTTTTCATTTTGTCCAATCTCTGCGGTATCTCCCACTTCTTATGTAATGCAATTTTAATTTCTACTCAAAATAGCTCGCACAGAGCTGTGTATTAAAATTCAAAAGGTTGAAAGGGGATGGGGTGAGTGAGCTAACTGGGTTTGTCAGAGCAAGGTTTATTGCTTATAAAAATACTATTATAGCATTTTGAGGTGCTTCCATTTTAGCTCAGTATCTCTACGGGATCACTCTGCCTGGTTTTGACACATTCTGGGTTTGATGTAAAATGTGATTAAGGGTCTTAAAAAAAATGGCCTTGCCTGGGGGTGTTTTGAATTTGTTATCCATATGTGGAAGAGGCTTTTCCCAGGACACAGCAGAGCAGGAGACATCAGTCGAACCTGTGCCAGGTATTAAGTATAGCTGGAAATACTGCCTAGCTCGTAGCAATCATCTTCATTGACCTGTGGCATTGCTATGCAAGAAGAGTTTGGAGCAGTGGTAGCTTAGGAGGTTTG
Organism: Chloroceryle amazona; assembly: GCA_027560015.1. NCBI lineage: Eukaryota > Metazoa > Chordata > Aves > Coraciiformes > Cerylidae > Chloroceryle > Chloroceryle amazona. The sequence goes on from JANHFX010023825.1 coordinate 35,391, forward strand.
CTGTGTAGGTAGGAATGTAAGTTAGGTAGTTGGATTGCTGTGGTAAGATAGTCATCAGAAATACAGCATAGGATCCCCCTTTTTTTTTTTCCCCATTAATAATTGGTGTAGTCCTTCCCCAGCTCCCTGGTAGATTTGTAGTGCAGGGTGTTATTCTGGGGACTTTTCTTGCAGTTCCAGTGCTGTGCAAGTCCAGCTTGATTGAGGTGAGCATCCCGAAGGACCTTGTTGGAGGCCTGGACCTTTCCCTCATCAACACTTCGTGCAAAGGAGTATCCAATGGCACTCACGTCAACATCCATTTCTCCCTGAAGTCCTGTGGCACTGTTGTAGACGTATGTAAACCCATTGCTGTCCTGTCTCTTGGGTTTGGGGACTTGGTTATGGCTTACTTGGGGAATAAAGTTGATTGAGCTTTACCACCAGAGCAGTCTTCTGTGTTGCTGTGCAGCTGGCCTCAGACTAGACCCGGGGTGGCATCCCAAAGTAGGAGAGCTTGTTCCATCAGACCATCACCTTTCCAGTAGTGTGCATCTGTCAGCATGGGTTCTGCTTTCTCTTCACCCAGCGCTTCACACAGGCAGTTTCACTATCACTCGGTTGCAGGAAGCACAAGTGGTGTCTATCTTCACCCTCCCGTTGAGACAGAATCTGGTCCCTTGATAATGTTTCAGAGGTTATGTTGGCAACTGGTCAGGAACCAGAGCACTCATCTTAGCAGATGGGTAGCAACTGGGAAGCAAATTCCTCTGCTTCATGCAGGCGTGCAGTGTTGAAGTTGGCAGCAAACTGATAGAAGCCCTCAGGTCACAGGTAAGGACGAACATCATTCTGGTTGCAGCATATAAATTCACAAGCTGTACTTTCAGCATCTAGTTTATATCTGAGTTTCCTGAGCAAGCTGCTAGTCTGAACTCAGAGAAGTCCTTTTTAATGATCTCCCCTTTCCCTTCAACTCCTTTCTTTGCTGCAGGTAATCAACGACAAAATCATTGCCACCAATCTGGTGACTGGCTTGCCAAAGCAGACTCCAGGAAGCAATGGGGACATCATTGTCCGCACCACCAAGCTGCTGATCCCGGTGACCTGTGAGTTCCCACGCCGATACACCATCTCTGAAGGTTATGTGCCCAACCTCAAGAACTCTCCCTTGGAAATCATGAGCCGCAACCAGGGCATCTTTCCCTTCACTCTTGAGATCTTCAAAGACAAAGACTTTGATGAACCCTACAGGGGTGCTCCTCCCACCCTCAAACTTCGGGACTCTCTGTACTTTGGGATTGAACCCTTGGTCCATGTCAATGGACTAGAGACACTGGTAGAGAGCTGCTTTGCTACTCCCACCTCAAAAATAGACGAGATCCTGAAGTACTACTTGATTCAAGATGGGTGAGTTCACTATTCCCTCTCTTGCTGGCTATTAGATGGGAACTGGCAGTGGGGATAAGCTGCATTGCAGTGTGATGCAGGAAATGCTATCACTCCTCCACCTCCTCCTATCTGCTGTCTTCCTGTCCATTATCAACAGCCAGGCCTTTCAGCCATCAAGCTGAAAGTGCCTGTCCCAGCAAAAGTGACTGGGAGAAACAGCAGGAGGCAGTGAAAGAGGTTACTTCAAGTGCAGCCTTTACAGGACAGATTTCCCTGTAACTAACCTTGTGGATAATTGAATTGGTTCCTGTAGAAAAGATAACGCTTCCCGATATCCTCCTCTCTCTGCCAGCCTGCGGAGTGCCAAACCAATCGCCAGAACCTTCTGATGGCTGCATGCCGCTGCCACACAGCCACCACAGCAACTGGAGCAAGTTTCATTTTCCCATAATGGCCTTATTATAGCATAAGCCAGAGCACTCCATGGCAGGTCCTTGTTTGGAGCTTGAGGAGCTCCCTGTGTTTTGCTCTGTCTGATGTCTGTCAGTGCCATAAGCTTAGGGTCCCTCCGTTTGGTGGTGATTTTCTGAGGCATTCGGGGTTAATGGTCTTTCCACAATAATAAAAAAAAATAAACCGGGTTTCAGTTAAGAGGTCTGAAGAGCATTGCTGCGGGGTCTGCTGTGGCTTTGAAGATGAACCCTGTTTGCAGACACTTGTGCAGCTGCTAAGCATGACAGTGCCACAGTACGATGTTGCTGTGGAGTGTTTCATCCCTGGCAGCTTAACCAGACCATGCTGTGGGAATGTTACAGTTGAGAACCAGTCTGCTATTCTCTAGGGAGGAAAATCCATCCAAAGTAACATCTAAAACATACCCAAGTGTCATAGCCCAACAGTCAAAGGACTGTGCTCATACGAGTCCCATATTCTCTCTGACAAACCATCTAATGAGGACAATTATTTCTTCAGCTGCCATGCTCCATCATCTGGCATTACAGCTGGTCTTGGCACATCCTGTGCTACTGTCTTGTATCTAAAAAGTCCTTCAGAGTTCCACATGCAAAAATAGTGTTTTCATTTCCTTCTGACAAAGGTTGCAGCATTAGCTTGTTCTCCCGCCACCCTCAGCTGTAGTTCTTTTGTGCCTCCCATTTATGGGGTTTATGAGAAGATTTGTGATGCAAAGATTAATTTATCTGCTCCCTGTCTTGGCTGTTCCTGTGGAACCTTCAAAGACCTGAGTAGAAAAGAGAAGGGAGAATGCAGGAAGTCTTGAATTGAATCTCTTGAATTCACCACGGCACTAGTAGGACCCAACTAGGTGGACTAGTGGGGTCCTGTACCTAGGGAGAAATGACCCCCCCCCCTTGCACCAGTACAGGTGAGGGGTTGATGTGCTGGAAAAGAGCTCTGTGGAGAAGGACCTGGGAGTCCTGATGGCCAATAGGGTCATTATGAGCCAGACAAATGCCCTCAGGGCCAAATGGTCTCCTGGGGTGCATTAAGAAGATCATGGCCAGCAGGTTAAGGGAGGTTCTCCTCCCCCTCTGCTCTGCCCTAGGGAAGCCACATCTGGAGTATTGTGTCCAGTTCTTGGCCCTCCAAGTTCAAGGGAGACAGGGAACTCCTGGACAGAGTCCAGCAGAAGCTACAAATATGCCAATGGGACTGGAGCATCTCTGTGCTGAGGAAAGGCTGAGAGCCCTGGAGCTGTTTAGCCTGGAGAAGAGAAGCCTGAGAGGGGATCTGATCAATGCTGATCAAGAGCTAAAGGGTGGGGGTCAAGAGGATGGTGCCCAGTGACAGGCCAAGGGGCAACAGGCACAAACTGGCACACAGGAGGTTCCATCTGAACAGGAGGAGAAACTTCTTTCTCATGAGGGTGTCAGAGCCTGGCCCAGGCTGCCCAGAGA
>JANHFX010023826.1:0-60000 GCA_027560015.1 Chloroceryle amazona
AAATATTATATAGAAATCTATATAATACGATTTTTTTATATATATACATAAAATCCTTGGTATCCATCTCTGCCTTGCAAAGTGAAATTTGGAAAAGAAGCTAAAAGCAAAACGAAACAACCCTGGCAATGTTATCTTATTAGCGGGCAAATGATGTGCTTGATAATTTTAATTGGCTGATAGAACTCTAGTGCTATTATGGAGTGGTTACCAAATTGAAAACATTACGGGTAATCCTAGGGGAATAAGCAAATAATAGGAAAATATGAATATCAAAGAAAATGTAGCTTTTATTTTATTCCAATTTACAACTGTAACAGCCTTGTAAACATCAAGCCAGGCTTGGGTTCAGGAATCCTAAAAGACTTTTTAAGATGTAAAATCTTGTACCTTAAAGAGCAGATTACACTACTACAATTCCTAATTTTTTCAAATAAAGGATAGTATTTAAATGTATACAGATACACTCAGGATTTTTTTCCCAGACTGCTCAAACACAACAAACAATACTATTGTATGGCCATTTGAATTATTTATGTTTCCTAATGACAAAAACCCAACAGTTTTGATTTTGGTACCAAGGTGCTTGAGAAGTACACAGTAGTGTCATTACCATAATAACTTCTGAAATTAAAACCTGTCTAAAACTCTACGGAAAGCTAACATCCAGTTCATTAACCATTCCTGTTAGTTTGTTTTCAATAATGCAAAAATGATTAGAAGTTTAATTTGCTAATCACCTGTGTTTTGACTGGCAGTGGATATATAATTCTCTGCAGAAGTCTAAACTAGCCCTTGCAGAAAATAAAATAGCTAATGCTTTATCAAGTCTAATAATATGAATAAAAAAATCAATCATGCCTAGGTTAATCATTGATGGATGCACAATTAATTTCTCCTTAACTCTGTTTAATTTTAGAGGCAATGATGATCATGAGTAAGAGAAATGGCTATCTGTCTGAGAAGTTTTAGTGCTTCACTTACCAATCATGTGGTTTGCAACATGAACTTGAATATCCCATTCATTGTAGAAAACCATCTGACATTTGATGCACTGGTAGGTCTTCTTCTAAAGAAACAAGGGTAGATAAAATTTACTGAAACATACAGTTGGAACCATTTCATTATAACTCAAAATAACTGAGTTCAAAGTGCTCATTTAAAGCTCTCCAGCAGTGTTTTCATTAAGGCTTAATTATTAATATTAAAAAACCCCTCAAAAAATAACAAAAACACTGCAGTTCTGTAGGACCTTTTATCTGAGTTTCCTGGAACTCTGTAGAGATTACAGGTTTGGGTTTTTTTCAGCTTCTTAATTCCATGGACACACCAGTATTGCTAAACCACCAGCTTTATATTCATGGGAAGCAAAATGCAATGAGGATAGGTGGGATGTGATCCAAACAACAATGTGAATACTTCATTTTATACCAATGGATTAGGCCCACTGTAGAACTGGGGAGAAGCCAGGAACAGAACACAGAAATCCGAAATCTGCTTCCCCCTCATTCTCAACTGGGCTGCAGAATCTCCTCTGCACCACACATTTTAAAAGGCCCATCGGGCTGCTGTCTTTCAAGAAGGGGAAAATCCAGACTAGTCTGGGCAAACGGTTACTCTATCCAGGCAGCTGTTTCAATATCTACTGGCAAACCTAAAACTGGGAAGGCTGGCTGGAAACTAGCCAGAGAGCAATCCTTCTGGCCACATTAGATTGGGCCTGACTTACTTAAAAATCATGGTGTATATAGATCAAATTTCATTATAAACCAGGAAACGAATTACTCTGCTCTCTTTGGTGCACAGGAAAAGTTTTTCATTTGCGTCTTGGTGTCTTTCAAAAAAAGATCTGCTAGTTCACTTTTCTACAAGGTATATCACTTGTTTAAGACATTTCAACATCTGAAGAATGTGATTGTATTTTCTCTTATTATTTTCTTGACCTGAATTGGCCAGAGGTTTGACATGGGGAAGCACTGCTTTAAAAGTGAAAATCAAGAGCATATGCAGAGGTAAGATTTTAGGTTTTCATCATATGACTTAAAATCTGCAGTTATCCAGCCATCTAATGAGGCAAGTCAGATTCATAAAATTATTCAACTGCATAATTGTAGTATCAAGGATTCAAGTCCTAAGGTAACAGTCCTGGAGAGCTCAACTGTTGTTTTGAAGATGCGATGAAGGCAAGACAAGCCCTGAACTGCCACATCAAGGCAGTAACTCAAGAGACACATATCATTCTGTGCAGCCACAGGCACCTTGCTTACATGAGCAATATAAAAGAAAGAAAAGAAAACGAGAAAAAAAAAAAAAAAAGGAAAACATATATTTTTAAAAGACTGCAAAGTTGCAAAAAGCAGTACAGATGTAGTAAATTGCAGCTTCCATATATATTAGCTGGGCAAGAAGTAGGCTTCACCAGATAATGTGCATCAAAAATACAGCCTGCCTATATGGATTTAACTTCTGAAGAGTGTTATGCAGCTGGGAATATTGATTATATTAAAAAAAAAAATAAATCTTTCCCCCCCCTCAACTCTAAACTTTATTAAACACTTGCTGGCTTTGTTATCAGCATCTAAATGTAGATGCTCTCTCCAAGACAGGTACAGTATCCACCCTTTAAGAATCTTTCTACGTCAAGCCTGTAGGTAGAAATATAAAGACTTTTTAAATGTATGTCACTTTCTCTTACCAAGTTGACTGAAAAATTAGTGACTAATCAAAGTCAGCTCTGAAATTAAGTGTTCCTGTGGGCTCCTCTTTACAACCTCCCATTGCTTCTCGTACACAGAGGCTATTTTAATTTTCTTGAGGACAATAACAAAATGTGTTGCGTTGCTTCTTGGTGGAAACAATCATAAACCTTTTTGCTGTTTTTCATTTAAATCAGCTTTAGTTTTCTGAAATGTAACCAAGTTAAATCCTTTTGTAGACAAACAAAATCAGTGGGCACCCAGAAAACAAATCTGCTTTGACTTAATTTTACAGTTACAGTTTCTAAAGCCTGCTGTTTCAAAAGATACACCACTTGTTTTTGTTGTTGCTGTGATAATACCGGTAACGTTGGTAAAAATTCACATTCATTCTAAGGATTTCCTATTATATGTTGGTAAATTTAACCTTACTGCACTACATCTAGATCTATCAAAGGCCACTAAATAATGACAGTCACGCTCAACGATTTATTATGCTAAGCTCTTTACAAGATGCTTTTTGATGCTGACATATAGAACAACAATATTGCATAAATAACAATCACTCTCCCTTTTTTAAAAACATTGTTTCCCTTTAGAACTAGTTAGAAAATATTTCTTACTCCCTGATGACTGGCACTATATATTGTTTATTAGCATAGCCCTAGCATTATTCTTGATATGTGACTTTGTTCAAAAACAAAGAAACATAAACTTAATGGCTGGTCTTTTCTCTTGTTAGCACAGCAACGCAGAGTGCATGTCAAGAATTGTCGGCAAAATTATGACTGATGTACATAATGACAGCACAGAACAAAGGTTGGGGTTGGATTTTCTTTTTTTTTGCAAAGTCTAGTGCCAAAAAAAGTCATTTGACAGGAGCACACACACACACACAAAATTTACTAACACTTACTAGCCTCTTCAAAATGATCTGACATGCAGAATCACACACAGAGATTTTCTTTTCATCATGAAGGGAAGAATGTTTTTGTGACTGCTGCTTGATCAAACACTAGTTCTTTTTTGTTTCCAAACATATTCTAAAATGTTGACATCAACTTTTATTAGCTCAACACACACTCATCTCAAAAGTGTCTAAACTTGTGCATGGTTAAGTTTTTATTTTAAAAGCAAGCTCAGTAAATTCCATTTACTCTTGGATTTTGAAATGATCAAACCCAGTCATTTTCACACTACGCTGAACAAAACCCACATACTTATTTCCATATGTTTCACATTCTAAGGAAGTCCTTTTTCACTGCAAGTTATAACTTTAGTCTCACAAACTCTGTCAGAGCCATGGGACTCGTAACTGCTCACAGGAGCTCCTGGGTCCTGATGTGCTTCATGACTGGTCCCAGTTCCCTACTGGAGTGAAATCCAGGGGGAATCCCACCCCCTCCTCACTCCATGTTCCCACAAAAGGGAAACATGAGGAAAGACAACAGAAATGAGCCCTAGGGTACTACAGCTCCATGCCCCTTGCCTGGATAGCCACAGAAGAAGCCTTGCAACACTTACATAGCACAGCACAGAGGAAAAAATGGGTTTGTAGCTTGAGAAGGCATTTGAATCTTCTTTGCATGTCTCCAGCCCTCTTGGATACAAGATGGCTCCACAGAGGCAGAAGCATGGGGCCATGACAGCATCCTTACTGCAGCTGCTGGCAGTGAGGAACCCCAACTGAGCCCCTGCCTACAGAGAAAGCAGCAGAACAGAATAAGCACCCAGACCTCGCTGCTCCAGCTCACAGCCCAAGCATATCAGCTCCACACAACGATGAAGAGGGGACAGCTGAGGGCACTTATACCCTAACCAGCCACACCTGCATTTGCTAGAGGACACCTCTCAGCCTCCTGCCAGAGACACAAACAGGACAACCTCCCTCTCCGCTCCAAATACAAAACCAAGCTGATGCACATTTCTTGTTACAGAGTCATTTCATATCAAGCAAAGGTGGGCCACAAAGAGCCCCTACCAGTGCATTTCCCTATGGACTCAAGACAGGACCAGTGTAGCACCCAGAGAAGCCATACTGTGCTCTAAACTGTGCCTTGTTGCAGAACTTCCAAAGATTTGTTCCAGAGGAGAGTGACACGTACGTTATCAGATGGGATTAAGAAAATCATTTAACCATTTCCTGTTATTTCTTCTATTATCGTGGCCTCACCTTTTCTAAAAGTTTTTCAATAAACAAGCCCAAAATCCTTCACCACCATCACTTCACTACTGTCTCCTACATGCTGAGCATAAATCTGAGGCCCAAATCATTCCTGGGGATGTTCAAAACTGTTGTAGAAGAATAACTGCTTGGACAAGGCATCTCGCAAGAGCACTGGGAAATCTCGTTGCCTCTTACATTCCTGTTCGCTTGCATTCCTCTTTTCAGAATCAATTTAAAGCCTTCCAGCATGCAGAGCTTCTCTCTGACTACATTTAATGAGCTTTGGATTGGGCCTTCAATCCATGCAGAGCATATGCATATGCCTCTCTAACCTTTTGAATAATTAATGTCACCTAGACCTTTAATTATTGTCCTGATCCTCACTTGTCACTTTGCAGTTTTCCAAATTTCCTTTCTATAAAGGTTCCCAGAGTGTCCATGCCATGTCAAATGAGACTTTGCTCTTATAAACACTCCAAGAATATCATCTTTCATTTGGCACTTCGATTCTGTGGCCAGAATTTTACTTACTTTTATAAACAAAGTAAAACAACTAATAACCACTCTACCTCGAGTTCTGTGCAATGCAGAAGTGCTTCAGAAGTATGCAGAAGACCCTTTTTTGTGGTCTTCTGTGCTCTAAAGAATGTCTGAGGTATTCATACATTCTTTTTCTAGTCCCTAGCCTCATTATATTACTTGAAAATGAACTGCATATGCTACTGATCTGTCCATGCTCCACCTCCTTGTCAAAGTCATTCAAAATTTTATCACCTGCCTCTTTTGTTCTGACATTTCCCCGGTTTTGTTTTATCAGGAAATTTCATCACCTTACTACTTATTCTTTCTTCCAGACTACTTGATATGGTGCATAAATTCAACAAAATTGGTGCAAATAATGATTCTTAAGGCTTTCCATTATTCCACCCCTCAACCTAACCTGCTTCAATTCACATGACTCCTATGCTTTCCATACTCGTTAAGTGTTTATTTTCCTTTTAATCAAACAAAGTATCTCTCCCTATGCCATACTTATTCGCCCAACAGATTAGTCTTTTGTGCTATACCATTTCAAAAGCTTTGCTAAAATCCTGGTAAATCATGTTTATAGGCTTTTCTGTCAGTACTTCTGGCTACTCTCTCAAAATACTCTTTATTGAAAAATTTAAGCATGATCCTCCCTTTGTGATTCTTTGCCCTCTATCCTTCATTAAATCCAAACTTTCTACGTGTTCTTCTATCATGTCTTTGATTAGCCCTTCTCTCATGTTCCTCACCGTTTAAATCAAGCTCACAAACCAGTAATTTCACGCATAATACTTACATCCCCTGTTAAATGTCTCTTTAGTAGCCTTTTCCCAAGGTGTTGCTAGCTCTTCTTAAAAGACTGTAAATTCATCTGCTTGTTTCCTTTTATCTTCAGCTCCTTTCTCTGAGAATTTTGGGACGGTTATTCTTCTGTGTTCTTAAGTCACTTTTTGTATAGTATATTTCACTATATTACACCTAATGCATACTTCATGCCTCTCCGTGGGGAGGATATGCCACAAGCTCCATGACAAAGCATTTTTTCAACAGTATTGGTTTCCTTGATTACATATACCATTTCTGGGTCTTTTAACAGGATACTTCTTCCCCATATGAAATAACCAAAAATATGTCTTATAGCCTCTAACACACCATCTCTACAGCCTCTCAAGCATCCCTAGTTTATTCTGTGCAGCTTTCACACCCCTCTTGCATGCGCTACCAAAAATGGCTTTGGTGTGTACCTGTGCACCTACCAATACCCTCCTGTTTACACCTAGGTACTTTATTTACCTTTGTCACACCCATGATGGGGACTTTCGAGGCTTTTTTCCCCTCAGTTTCAGGACAGACCAAAGGTATGGATCTAATGACACGGCTTAGACAACCTGCTGCTGCCAAATGATGTGATGCCACACCTCCCACATCCTCATATTCCCCCTTCCCAGACTAACCATTCACTCCCTGTTTCCCTCACATTAAACCCAAGGTGGAGCTAATTTAACCCGTTAAACCAACAGCAAGGTAACCTGACAAAAGAAAGTGAATAGCTTCCAAAAAATCATATGCAAAACAAAGTTGAAACTTACACACTAACTAAAGCAACTTGCTCGTTCTAACTTCTACTGCTGCTGGCTGATTTTTTACATCATTATTTTATTAAGCATTAGCAGTGTGCTTGGTCCTGCATAAGGCACGAGAGCAACCATGGACTCAGCTTATTTGTCCATTTAGCCATTTTTCATCACAGCTCAGATTATTTTTGACAGTACCTTAATTGAGGATTTCTTTTCTATCTTCCTGGATGCTTATTTTGTCAACCTTAAGCTCAGATAAAACTAAGCATATGTTAGCCAGTTTCACTGCGTAGTTAGCTATTTATCTTGCTTATGGGGCACTGTCATCTTGCATTTTTTTTGAACTGACTAATTGCTAACTCTTCTTATTACTCACACAACACCCTTTAATTAGTATTTCCCGATTGCTTTTTCAAACGTGTTCATAATGATCTTATGAGGATTTTTCTGTTCTGCTTTTGTTTAGCAGGATCTAAAGTATAATGGGGTCTGGGTGTACACACCCCGAGAAAGAACACAATCAATTTCATAAGGTAAACGAAACGAAAAGTGGAGAAAAACATTAGTCCTAATTTCTTTCATTATGGTTACTTATTGCTTTGATACACACAGTGCATTGAGTCAGAAATACAAATACTGTTCATCCTAGCTGTCCTTCCTTCTCTCCACTGCCTGAAGCCCTGGTCTTTCACCTTTACATTTTGGATTCTGAATTTAATCCATCTCTGAAGTCTCTTAGTTACAAACCTTTCATTTCCTTGGCTGATGAAGTGCACGTCTCGCATCCCCACACAGAAAGAACCACATCCTGCAACATTTAAAAATGGCATCTCTTCCCTTCAAGCTCTCTAATCCTTTAACTCTCTCTAGGTCTTTGAAACTCAGTACTGAAGTGAGGTACCTATCAGAAAAGTGACTCTAAAACCAGGCAGCACATGGCTGTATGTTTATTTTCTCTCAATTACTTCATATCAGGCGTACATCGTTTATGAGTACAAACAGCTTTAAGTACTATGAATTTGATTTAGGATCTGAAAAACAAATACGCTTCTATCTTTCTATCCTAGGGCCTGATCTTGGGTGAGGCTGAGCCTCTGAGCACTGCCAAGTGTTACATGCTGAGCAGGGCTGACTGTGTCAGCAGCTGAACTTTGAGTCACCACCACTTTCTGTCTCCTTCCACTGCAATTAAAAGTCAAAGAAGGCGGCCAACCTGAAACCCTCTGAAGCCAGAGAGCTGCTAACCCATCAGGAGGAATCCCAACATTCAGCATCTCAGTATCAGAGCTGTAATACTGCTGTGTGGCTATGGATATTAAGGAGAACCTATGATCAAGACTGTGTTGGTAATTTTGCAGATGATGTGGCATCAAAGCACAGGCAGTAGAGCATGACTTGGCAGGTCTGACATGCAAAAAAACAATATTCCGAGTAAGCTGACAGACTTTTTTTTTTCTTTTTGAAGTTCCTTTTTTCTTCTTTGTTTTAAAAAAGCCATACTGAGACAAACTGTCATTCAATAAAGCCACTACTTTCTTCACCAACAATCAGCAACAGATGTAGCCCAATAAAATTAATAGTTTGCAAGTACACACAAGAGACTACTCTTGTCTCTTTTCTCCATCACAAATTTTGTAAAAGCTCTCTGGATTTTAACAGAAAGGCAAAATCAGAGGCTTTTTATATACCTTATTTTGTTTGACTTAGCACTAAACCCACTTTTTTTCCCACACGACAGAAAATTAATTAATTTCACTTTCCAAAGTGTGATTCAGGACCCTTCCCCTGCCCTTAATTGTCCACTTTCAACTCAACCCTTATTCCTGCAGAATTCTGGGCTATTACCAAGATAATTTAATCCTACAGAATAGAACTTGGGCTCCAAAATATGCAACATTAATATTAATGTACAAACAGAAATATATTACTCATACATAATATATAAGAAATTAATTTTCGTTGAAGTATCAGGAGAAGGATTAAGCCCCTTAGATCCTTCTCATGCAATTAGCACTGCACTTGGGGAAGTCAATGGGACTGCACGAACGATAACCCTGGCAAGAGTTGGGTTTTACAAAGGCTCGCCTCCACAACGACACATGCCTCAAACAAGAGTTCCACAATCACACTGCTGTAATTATAGCACAACCCTGTACGGATACTCTTAGGCCACATCACTGTTAACAAATATACCAGTAGCATCTGAGCTGGCACACAGCTGCTGACATTGCAACGATGCTTGACTGCGTGCCCAGTTGAAAAACCTCTGCTGGGACAGTGCAGCTGCCCAAAGAAGTGGTGTAACAGCAAAACAAGCACTCCACTGAGCCAGTCTTCAACTCCATCCACAATGATTTGTGTCTAGCTGTTTTTTCTTGTGAAGATAGACTTGCTTTCCTCTAAGGAAATTAAGGGAATCTCCCAGAATTCCCTGTCCTATTTCCTTATCTTTTATTTTCACATTACATCTTAAAATTCCAGCAGTTGCTCTTAGTTACATCCTGTAATAAACTCATTTTCTTTTACATGGGACTTCAGTCTACCATTTCCCTGCCACAAAAAAATAAAGACTGCAGAATTTGTTTCAGAAGCACAATATCATACTTCTAGGTTTGCAGGACTTCAATTGCTGAACCACAATCACACAAACTACCAGCTGTGAAACAGGGAACTTAAGAAAACTGAGGAGCTATGGGTAAGACAGATAGTTGAGGAAAATCATTAGGTGATGCAGACATTCCATAACTAGGCCTACGAAAGAAGCACCAAGAAGCAGAACAGGATCAACAGCAGGTCGGCCACTGTCAAGGGATGGCTACAAGGTTTTCATATGAAGACAGACATGTTCCTAGAGTTTGGCACTGAACCAATTCCAGCCATCAGAGCAGAAACCAAAACCAGGACTGTTGTAGCCTTGGGAAGACAAGTACAAAAGGAAATCTGGAAGAATGAAGTCTCAGATCATCCTTTGCTGGTGAAGCACCCTGTTCCCTACTAGGAGATGCAGAGAGGAAGAGGTGTCCTTCCAGATATGAAAAGTCATTAGGTGTGCCTTGTTGCACAGAATGTTGAATCTGGATAATAGGTAAAATACAGGGGAATTCCATCCCACGCAGGATAGCAAAGCTGTGAAGTATGACCAAAGGGGACAACCCTCTCTTCTTTGAAGAGTACTGAGGCAGCAAACAACTTTTAAATGGCAATATTTGTAAGTTGCTGTATTTGTCAGTCAGTCTCAGAAGCATTTCACAGGCATTACAATGCTCAATGAATGCATGTGAGGATTTAATCTTGAGAATTTCAGGCCTCATTAGAGGCAGGGTTGATTTTTTTCCCCCAGATTCACACATTATTATTGGTAGGACTGTACTGAGATGCTCAGTACCAAGAGAGGCCTCACCTTTTTGTTCTCTGACTTATGAAACCATATACTAGCAACAAAGTTTTATCCACCCAGGAAGAAGAGGACACCATCAACATATGTCTATCTGGTAGATAGGCCCACAGGATGGTGGAAACCACAGAGTCACAGAATGGTTGAGTTTGACCTCTGGGGGTCCAAGCCCCCTGCTCAAGTAGGGCCACCTAGAGCTGGCCTCAGATGGCTTGTATCATAAAGGATACACAGCCCCTCTGGGTAACCTGTGCCAGTGCTCGGTCACCCGTGCAGTAAAAGTATTTCCTAATGTACAAAGGGAACCTCCTGTGTGGATTTGGGCCCTTTGCCTCTTGTACTGAAATGTCCCATGGTGAAGATGGGCATTAGCAGGAGCCACATTTCTGCTGTTATATTAAGCAGAATATAGTGTATAAAATACTACAGGTCATATTTTATACAATAAATTGTAATGCAATACAGGAAATGGAATAAATGAAAGATGGGTTTGGCAGGAGAAAAAAAGTACCTAAGGATTTTTATCAGGCATAAGATCAATTATCAGCTAACACAGAGCTATGGGAGATCAAAGAAGAGGATTCTCTAACAAAATGCCACGTATCAGAAGGTTTAGTTATGTTCATTTTGTACAACTTTGTGAAACGAGCAGTACCAGGGCCACATATCCATTTTAAATTAATGGTTAGTCCATCTTATTTCCCTGATGACAAAGTAACAAATTTGGGCGTTATGTTTCTTGTATGAGACAAATAATACACACATGACATATAACAACTTTATTGAGCAGTGGTAAAAAACACTTCTCAAAACATTTACAGACACTTAAGAAGTTGGCCTGTGAGCACCACAGAGAACAGATCATGTTTTTTTTTATAGCTTCATTTATTGTGACTGATAGACCTTTGCAAAAAAAACCAAACGAGGTCTGAACTTCATTAAAGCCATTTTCCTGCTTGGGATCTCTAAAAGGCCTCTTTCCTGATTGGATTCTCACCTGCTGGGTCACCTCTTCCCAAACATTGTAAAAACCTTCTAGGCTTTGAGATTTCTATTAATCTATGAAGTTTTTCTTGAAACTGGCCAAGAGTAGTCGAAAAGTAAGAGGGAGAAAGAACTCTCTAGAGCTTTGCCAACCAGCAGACAAAAAGAGGCATGCCCTGATTTCCTGTGTCTTTTTCCTAAAGATAATTAGGCTAGAAAAACAGGGGAAATTGCTTCTTGGTTCTACTGAATTCTGAGGTCAGAATAAAAACTCATCACTACTCTGATCTTCCCCTGGAGCTGTGCAGAATGGGAATTGTGGCATGTTACCATGGTCACTTGGCCAGCGGGTACATTTACATGGAAAGCCACGTGAGGACAGTGGGCTGCAGAGCTGACCTCTTGGAGTATACAGCCCAGGGTCTTTTGTTTCATAAAGCATTGTTGAATCTATATTTGCCCTCTGTAGAGATGCTTAAGGTCCTTCTTCACCCACATTCCTGTGTTCCTCTCCCCTTCTCCTGCCTTTCTTCAAGCAGGCATCCCCCCTACTTCATTGTTTCATGGAAATACTGCTTTGGTGCTCTTGAACACTTTGGAGACTATTTTATCCTTTATTCCTCTCATGCGAAGTTTTCCAGAAGGTGTCTCTCCAAATTCCCCATCTGAAGCCTCTGACAAATAACAAGACAGACAAACAGTATTAGATTTTATTGATCAGGGGACAGGACACTAAGAAAACTCACTACAATTATCCCTCTTGCTTCTCTCCAGCAGCTCCCAGCCAACACGTGGCCTTTCTTCCACAGACTGAATTCATGGTGTCTATGAGAAGATGGGAAGTTTGCTGCTTAACTTTCAGAGGATTTACAGAAACAGTATAATAAATAAGATCATGTTTGTTAAATTCAGAGAGGACACTGTCTGATAGCTCACGACTGTCATTGTAAAAACAAAAAGAAATGCTTAAGCCTCTATCTTCTCAGGCACTTCATGGCAGTGGTACTACCAGAACTTAGAGCATAGTATAATGTGAAGGAGGCCTACTGTGGCAAGAAAAACAGGGTAGCCCTTCCTAAAAATACATATGGTCACATTTTAAATAATACTTTCCTGAAAGCAATGTCAAAATGATTCAAGAAAACAAAAATGGTATTTTTCTTGAGCTCATTATGAAACTCCAGAAGCAGAAAACGTTTGCCACAGATTAATTCCACAAACAATTTTAAAGCCAAATGTCTGCACCAGCAACAAAACTTTTCTACCTCTTTCTGTCCTCAAATCCAAAATCTAGCATGAAAATCACTTGTTCTGGGCCTGGATTCACTGTCAGGAAACCCAAGGCACTACTTCTTACGTTTACATTATAAGTTTATGTGCTTATTCATAAAAACCCTGTAGTCAGAATGATCAGCTTGGATTGCTGATGAGGAGGATTATTTTAATTTCTTTATGTATTTCAATTAAATGCATGAGTATTGATTTCAGTGCATTTTTTCAGTTAAAAGCACACTGATTTATATTGCTAAAATGCTATTGCCTGCCCTGCCAAAAGCATGCATCTGGGAACATTTCTGGGTTGCTCATAGTCTTTTCTCTCTTCTTTCCGCTTCTGACTGCCAGTGCATGCTGTTGAAACAAATCAGCTACTTCAAAAGGCAGTTCCTGTTTTCTGTCTCTCTGAGCCTGGCAGTGTTTTCAGAATGGGGGAGGAATAGTAAGAGCATAAAGGTAGATTCAGGACCCACAAATAAAGAGAAAAAAAGAGTATTGATAAAACAGTACACATACCTGAGCTCCATTCTTTCTCCCAGGGTGACACCGTTTCTGGATTCATCTGAGGTTGGATAAGTTGAGTTCTGAGGAGCCACCAGCTCTCTGCAGCATCTGAATTTTGTGACTCCATCTCCACAAGCTCATTGTCAGCCTGTACCTTTCACAATTCCTTCCAGAATGGTGCTGTGATGTGCCCAGTGTCCCCTCCTGTGACATGCTCATCCTGGCATACAGCTCTGAACAACCACAACAGGACAGCAGAGCAGCCCCAGAGTCACCCTTACTCTGTTCTTCAGCTGGTACGACAGTTGCTAGTTCTCTCCATTCTTTGTCCAGCACTTTTGATACTCTCTGCTACAGTGAATTTCTGCGACTCTTTTGCAACACCTGAACAAGCATCTTTATTCCTGCAGTAATTTGGCAGTGTATTTGCACTGCTCCTTCTCTTCTCAGGACCAGAGAACCCAGAGTGTTCCTGGATTATTACTGAAGGACTGTCTGCATTGCCACAGGTAATGCAGTATCCACATGAGCTTCACATTCATGGAACACAGTGACAGATAACTTAAGCTACTTACAGAAACAATTATGCTTGCTGAGCATCATCTCTGGAAGTTATCAACAGGACCCCAAACTGAGCTGAGTTGCACGTGTGGACACACTAGCCTAAGACAGGTTTCACCAGTAAACTGTTAGTGTCAGATGAAGTCCATGCCCTCCTCCCCTGCCAAGCAATTAACGATGTAACTATTATTGCACAGTTAAACTGGTATGATTCTGCATGTACAGAAGTCAAGAAGCTTAATAAGTGATGGCACTCCTTCGGCTGAGTCAGGAGTTCTCTCATTAAGTGCATGACAGCATAATAAGGAGCAACAAGAGAAGTCGAGGCCACACAGTTTTTCCTGAATGCTGCTTTTCAGCTTCCAGGTGCTCTACAAAAAGTGTAGTGCAACCAAACATGACAACACACTTTTCGGGAACTATCAACCTTATTTTCTGAATAAGAAAATGAAACAGAGATCTTCAAGCAGATTTGTCCGAGCTAACAAAATGAGTGACAGAAAAAGGACTGATGTCTTCTTCGCAATTCACTATCTTATCAGACCTTGTTCTCCCATTTGAAACGTTAACTATCACCAACAGTGATAGTTATCCCAGCCCAACAGTGTGCTTGCAATGATTCTTACAAGAATCATTTAGAATCACAAGACCTTTACAAGAATTCTAGAACCTGAATTCAGCATCTCATTAATCTCAAAGAATAAGTTACAGATTTACCAACTTTAGATCTTTCAACAGCTAGCTAGCCTCAACCTGCCTATCTAGGTCCACTTGATGGTTTATGGGTGCTAGATTCAGCAGTATGGCTTTAATGAGTTCTGTCCTGTTCCTTGAGTTGTTGTGACTGATGATGAACACTGCCCATCATTTTCCATCCCAACCTAAAGGTAACTTTCAGTGAAGATGATTCAGGTCAAGATATTTACTAAGCAAACAGGGTGAGCTCAGCGGGTAGTAGCTCAGCTGATGACATGATACCATATTAAGGTACCCTACCATGTTGAGCACAGGCTAAAAAGGGAAGTTTTCCAGTTGAACCATGAGAATACTTGGTAAAGATGCCAGAAGCGACATTTTGTACTGTTATCTTTTATCTTTAAAAGATATTTTCTATTACTCTTACTGTAGTAATCTACTATTGAGTGACAAAGGGTACTCAGAACTTCTAATGGTCTGACATCTAGTCTCCAGATTTATTTTGCCTCAGGAATGAAAGGTTCTTTAGCTAAAGGTTGAGAACTCAAACCACATGACTCAAAAATGCAAATGAAACCCACGCTCCTTAATATTATTTCATTGTTGTTGAAATTTTCCCCAAAATAGCATGTTTAAGCAGCCACCTTCACTATCCCGTTCAAGAAATATCTTTCCAGTGGAGTAGCAAAGCCACCAACTAATAACAAATTTTAGAAATCCAAGTTGTTTTAACTGTTTTGGTTATGTTTTCATTTCCTTCAGCCTGGCCATCCAATCCATAGTGTTAAACATTTGTGTATTACCACTTTCAATTTTGATTCTCATTTGTACAAAGCTGGCGTCAATATAATTTGAAACCAGAAATATCTGTTAGAAAAAAAATAGAAATTATCTTTCAGGATTTTACAAATATGCATTTATGGTTTCCAGAAGTACTAATGCTCTGTCAGGAACTTGATAGTTTTGTGCTTCCCATAAGAAAAGAACCTGAAAGTCCACATTACTTATGTGGAGACTAGAACCATAGACACTGAAAAATCAGTTTACATGCTCTGAATGGAGGCAGGTGATTTGAAAGCAGGAAAATGCTCTTTACAAATCTTGCTGTATTTTGAATATAGGACCATCAACGGCTGGAACTGCACCTAATGAGAGCCATTCCTTTTCCCCTGTTCTTTGAAAAGAACCTGCAGTTCTCAGTCTTAACAACCTGCTCTGCACCTTCCATAAACTCCACACCACATCCCATTGCCCAGGTGTTCTCTGCCACTGTCCAGTGTGCAAACTGGAGATGCAGGACTCATGAAAGCATAGAGCCTTCCCTGGCAGATGCATTCTGCCTGGTACTTCACCCTCGTCTCCCAGCTCTACTTCCCTCTTTGTGGCACTTCTCCCAGCCTATCTTCAGATATGTTCTCAGTAGCTTCACAAAGACTTACCTCTTGGCCAACATATCCTTATCTATCTTCTCTCCTCCCTCTCTGCCTCCCTCCTTCCCGCCAGTTTGCACAGCACTGTTGGATGACACGCTGAGAGATTTCTTACCCAACAGATGGGCTCACAAACAGGGAATGAGGAAGGTGATGGAAGAGCAGCAGCTCCCTCACCACAGGGTATCCACACACGTTCACAGCAGTGGGTTGCACTATGCTTGTTGCACCATTCCGGGCTAAAAGCTTTCTTGAAATGAAAGCTGTTATTTCTTATCATTTGTTTGTGCTGTGTTTTTAGGCTTCATGAACTCTACATAAGTAAGGTCACTATGTAAGACACTATGCCTAAAATATCAACTCTGAGTCATTCTATCGATACCATTTCTGAAGATAAAACAGATTTCCTCGGTACATGACCCCCTACCTTCCCATATACAGGTGTTATGACTTGGTGACTGAGGAAGCAGATGAGATCTTCCAAGAGTTTGATATTTACTTTGTAGGTCACGAATAGTATTTCAATCATCAGGCACTAGGTGTTCCAGTGACATCGAAACGTTATTCAACAGGAATGGAAAGAAAAACACAACAAGGAATTGCATCCAAAGGACTGATTTCCCAGTTTACCTTAGGCTAGTGCTGTACTTAATCAAAATATGCTATAAGAGGGAAAAATGAATGTCTACAATATAATTTACCAAAAAAAAAAATCTCAATTGGTTGCTTGCAAATATTTTTTAAAAATCCACCCCTTATGCCAGCATTTTGGCTCACTGTATTCTACTCCTCCACCACTAATGCTCTCTGCCGTAAGCACAACTCCTAGCTGGGGATTCCAATGCATAAGGGAGCTAGGGTAAGATTCCAGATCTCAGTTGTGCTGGCATGAAGACAGGTCTCCTCAGTGATATGGAAGACAATATCCTAGGGAGACTGGAATTAGTCCTATTCCACACAATTCAATCCAAGATGTAAGGCATTTCAAGAAGCAAGTAATTACTAGCTAATGGCTATGGATGGAAATGTAACATGGTTCAGCCTAAGCATTTCATGACAAGTGACAAGACAGCTTGAAAAAGGGGCATTTTTTCCAAAAGGATGGAAGGTGTCAAGAGCAAAGTAAAAAGGGTTACCTCTTCAGTTTGGGAGGGGCTGATTCTGGGCATTGGAGATACTTGTGGAGTTTTCAGCTGTGTACTGTTGCTGTCTGGAACAAGTTCTCTGTGGATTGACTGAATATGGTTTTGGAGTTCACTTTCTGATTCAAATTTAACATTGCAACTAGAACATCGAGTCTTCAGTCCCCCTGCCTTGCCTTTGTTCTCAATGGAACTCAAGTTCTCATTTTGGCCCATGCCTTGCCTGTTACTGCTTGAAGGGATGTTGACACTTGGACTACCACTTTTACTGAGATTAACACAGCTAGCACACAGACCATATGGCAGACCGTTGATGTCAAGTTTCACTAAATCCTGTTTTGAGCGGAATTCCTTCAGGCAAGAAGCACACTTGTACAGTTTCTGGAGATGCTGCGCGCGCCCCGTGGACTGCACGGCAGAACCGTTTCCAGTTTTCTGCATGTGGAACGTGCCGTGGATTTTCAGTTCCAGCGTGGAGGTCACTGTCTGCATGCACACCACACAGCGGAACCCCGTCAAGGAGTTCCTCAAGTCAGGGTGCATTTGGCAATGCTCTAAAAATTCCTCCTCGCTCTGGAGGGGCATCTTGCAAATCCTGCAGTTTCCAGTGTCCAGGCTCTTACTATGAGTGACCTTATGTTCAGTAAGAGTCAGAAGAGAAGGAAAACGCTCGCCACAGATTGGGCACATGTAATGTTTCACTGGTCCCAAGTGTGTCTGCATGTGTTCTCGGAGCCCATTTTCAGAGAAGAATGTTCGAGAACACACATTACACTTGTAATTCCCCTTAATGAGTTCAGCCTTTTTCTTCACTATGGCGCTTTCTCCAGGTCGAATGTTGTGGTCTCGAAGTTGGTGATTTTGCAGGAGAGTCTCCATGGTATAAGCTGCTCCACAAATGTCACAGCCGTACATAGGCTCAGATGTGTCCACATCTTCTTCGCTGCCATCGTGGCTGTTATGGGACTCCTGGCTATTTGTCAACAAGGTCTGGAGTTCCACTTCCTCCTTCTGAACCTGCTCAGACGCCCCATTTGTTCCACAGTTTGGAGTTTTCGTTTCAAAAACGCAATGTTTTTCCCGTAAGTGCTTTTCCAGCAAGATGATAGCATGGAAAGCTTTGCTGCAGAACTTGCAGTTGTACTTCTTGCTGTGTGTAGTGATGTGACACTGCAGCTCCACCTCCGTACCAAAGGACTCACCACAGAAGATGCACTTGTGTACTTTGCCCTGGTTCTCCAGGTGGTTGTGTTTAACATGAAGCTGTAGATCAGTCTCGTTGCGGAAATCCCAGTTGCAAGACGTACATCTGTATACCTTCTTCTCATTGCTGTGCTTCACAGCCAAGTGTAGCTGAATGGAGACTTTGGAGTCAAAAACCTCTTGGCACAAGGTGCAGCGGAAGAACACAAACGTGTGCATGTCCAGTAGGTGTTTCTGCAAGTCATCCACGGAAGTGAACTGCTTGTCACAGCTTTCACAGATGTAGTAGGTTGAGGTGATCATGAAATGAATGGTAACATGCTTCAGCAGAGACTCCTGATTTGGAAATTCCTTGTTGCACTGGGGGCAGGTCAGTTTTGGCAGGACAGTGTCAAGATGTGTTTTTAAATGAGTCTGAAAACCGTCCAAGGAAGTATACTTAGCACCACACTGATTACAAATATATTCACCTGCAGGACGGGGAGGAGCACCTCCAACTGCCTGCATCATCTTTAAAGAGGTCTGCTCAATGGTTACAGGAGATAAGGGACTCATGGCTCTGGATTTTTTTCCATTGTGGATGTAATTCAGTGCCAAAGGAATGTTCTTGTGGTTCTCCTTGATATGCTTGTTCAGTTTAAGAACGCTATTAAATATTGGAGAATTTGTACAGTAAGAACAAGAATACACTTCCACCACTGGATCTTTTGGGGTTCCAAGCACAGGGGAACCAAAACGGGAACTGCTAAGATCACAATGGACTTGTCTAATATGCTCTTCCAGAGAAGAATCTGTAAGAAATCCCATGTAGCAATGGGGACAAAAGAATGCATTACTGTCCTTAGCAGCAGGATTGGCAAATCCATGAGAGCATCGGATGTGCTCCTGAAGGGTGTTGAGGTCGTTGAACACTTCAGAGCAGAAGTTGCACTGGTACACCATGGCAGGCATGGTAGAAACGATCAGTGCTGGGTCCGGGGCTTCGTGGACTTGCTTAAGGTGTTCATTCAGATTGTAGAGAGATGGCAATACCTCCAAACAATACTGACAGATATGAGCTTGCTCGGGTTTATCTAAATGCATAGTTTTCAGATGTATCTGCAAAACTGCAAGGCTGGAAAACAACTGTTTGTTGCAATAAATGCAGCTATAGGTAACTTTTGCTTGTTTACTTGAAGGACCAGTGATATCTGGCACTTGCTGAGCTGCCCGCTTCCTTCCACGACCTTTTGGTATAGGAGGAGCCGCTTCCACCATCGTTGAACTATCCACAGAGAGATTCGAATCTGGAGTGGTGCTAGAGACTGAGGTGTAGCCCACGGTTACCAAAGATGGGCTGTTGCTGTGGTTGCACGACTCTGGCTGCTGGTGACTGTCCATGTGGCTGTAGAGCTCCTCCACAGTATGAAAGTTCTCAGAGCAAATGCTGCATGAATTCTTCTTCTCACCATTATGAGCCTGCTCCATGTGATTCACCAGAGACGTTTCCTCTACAAAGAGTTCATGACAATAAACACACTGAAGAGCAGATCGGTCTTCATTAGGGGAACACTCGGGGTGACATTCTGCAATGTGCTTCTGAAGATCTTCAGGAAAGTCAAAGCCTTCTTCGCACTGACTGCATTTTTGAGTGTCTTTCATTTTCCAGTCCTCCATCCGGGAAGCAGACTGAGAGCCATCTTTATTCCTCTCGTGAACCTGCATGTGACCATGCAGTGAACTAGATGACAGGAATCCACGCCTACAAATGGCACACTTATATGGCTTGTTGGACGTATGAGTCTTTAAGTGAATTTTAAGATGATCGCTCCTTGAGAACGCTGCATCACACTCACTGCAGTGATACTTCTTGTCTCCTGTATGAAGCTTTATGTGGCGGTCCCTGCTCCGTTTGTGTTTGAAGAGCCGACTACAATACGTGCATTTGAAAGGGAGCTTGTCACTGTGACTTTGCTCGTGGTGCTTTAAGTAGCTGAGGCGGCTGAACGATTTGTCACAGAACTGGCACGGATAGGGCAACCCTGGACCTCCTTCTTCTTCACCAAAATCACAACCTTCTCCATGGCTCGGGGAAGTCTGGTCCTTGCTGGAAGGAGAAGATGCTGGCCATGAGCAAGTGGGGTCATCCTCAACATCCACTCCATCTGAAATGAGAAAGAAACACGCCCACTAGCTTAGTCCCTGCAGTTCAAAGGAGAGAGCAAATGCATATGAACGATGCAGATCTGCTGCTCCTAAATGGCTAAAACAAACTCAAGACTAGGATATTTCTTACACCAGTATCCAACAGCTTCAAGACCACATTTATTTTTACCACACTGTAAAACATTAAAAGTTATTAAATAGTTCTGTGCCTATAATAACTTTTTATTGCTTTTTTATCATTCCTTCTCAGTTGTAGGATATGTATTATACATTGACAACTTTATTAAAATGCAGATTTTAATATATTTAATGTTTCTTTTGTATCCATTGTAAAATGATTTGCATATTATGTGAGCATTTGAAGAGTCAAAGGAAAGGAAAAATATTACAGGAATGATTTAAAATTAATACAGTCAGCCCACATGCCTAATATTTAATGAAAAGATTCCCCCTGCTTTGCCACAGTGGGTTTTTTTTTTTACTCTTGAAGTTGATTCTGAACACAGAAATCTTTTAAAAGCTATTACTGAAAGAGATTTGGGTGTTACTCTAAACAATAATGGGAAAAATTACAGGGGAGGAACAGGACAACAGTATAAACAGTGCTGTTTTCTCTAATAAAGTGCAACCAGATCTCTCCAATAACGATACAATTCAGTTACTGAAAGCTGGCAGCTGGATCATTAAATGTTCAAAACAAACTAACAAACCAACAGCCAGGAACAAGGAAAATGAGAGAGTTTCAAAAGGATTAGTTGTGAACAGCATTTTTTCCCCCCCTTTTTAAGTTCAAGAGGTTGCCCACCATTTCTTCCTTTTTGCAAAGGCCTCAGCCAGCTGAACTTCCTCAGTCCAGCAGAACCTGTACTGTGAGGTGATCACGGACAAAGCAACTTGTAAAAAAACTGGAAACAGGAAAAATGATAAATGATTATGGTAAAAGCTGAAAGATTTATGAGCAACAAGGAAAAGGCAAAACAGAAATCATAGCCAGATAATTAACTGAACTAGTTATCCATGATATTACTTCATCTCTAGACAGAGCAAGTTGCAACTATTTTTTCAACATATGTGCTGAACAGTTTCTGCACTTCTTGTTTCAAGTGTAGATTCCAACACTGTGATGATCATACTTATCTTAAACTAAATCTAAACTTATCTTCCTTTAAAAATATTAAAAGAATGCTTAAAAGACCACTCTATATCAAATAATCCTTCTATTCCTTCCCAGGAGCAATGCTTGAGATTTTATTTATTTTTTTCCTTTTAAAATAAAATTGACTACAGCTACAGTACAAAAAAAAGACAGGATAAATCTCTTGGAAAAAAAAATCTTTCTCCAGGTTTTCTTCCAAACCAGGAAGTTTCTTAACATCTTCAGCCTTCTCTCAAGAAACTCAATACACCAACATAAAACTTAGAGCTGGCCTATAGTATGTAAACAAATTCCAAGGCTGCTTTCTTTAAGGTAACAAGATTTTACTAGATTATCAACCTCTTGCTTATCCACAGGAAACAGATGAGGATTCATTCCTTTCCTGCATCAAGAAACTGATGACAACGCCATCTCACTATCAATGCCAGATGGCAGCCATCTATACTCTGAGAAAACAACCAAACACCATTGCTGGATGCCTGCCCGTGGACACAATGCTTTTCAGGATAAGTTGGAACCTGCCTGGGTTTTTGTCCTCTTGTTTACGTGTCAAAGAGGAGGGTTGACAACCAATACAGACTTTTTGCACACACACACACACACACACACACACTGTATATCTGCATTTACCTGTGCATGAACCTGCACTAACCGTACATAGTTAAATAACAAAACCAAACCCCAGCCCAAGTGCCATGTCTTTGAACCAAAGGTGTTTGGTTTTATAAGATAAAAATCAAAAAAAAAAGAAATCTTCCTTTCCAGCAAAAGACTATTATCTGCTAAAATGCTTCCCGATGAACTGAAGCTAAGTTACTCACAGTCATATGTACTAAATAACACCAGCCAGGTGAGTTTTAAAATCACCACATTAATGACTGCAATAGTCACAGGAGACTTCTAATGTAAATCTGTGTACTGCCCTTTCAAATTGCTGGGTTTGACTCTAGAATCAAAAGCGATCAGTGGAACAGCTATTCAGAGAAAAAGATGTGATTTTTTTCCTATGTTTTTAAATTTTATTTTAAATGAACATTTTCAGCTGTGTCTTTTAGGTGGAAAAAGCTTTTGTCCTTTAAAATTTAAATATATTTCTGACATATGACCACTGCTGGCAGATAAACAGGAATTTATGTCAAGCGACTGAGTGGAGAAAAATATTCTGCTACTGCCTAGGCAACATATTTTGTAACCAAATTTAGTATTAAAATGTATATCCTACACCAAAACGATATATTATTGTATAAATGTGTAGTGGAATATATAGTAAGCATTATAAATAGTGAACCATCACTGAAGCAGTAGTAAATCACTTGCTTTTTGCGGCCACTGCCTGTCCGTTTTTACCTATTATACAACTATTCCCCCTGGCCCATGGATCTCGGCGGGCAGGCAGCAGGGTTGGGATCACGCGCTGCCTGTGGCCATAGCAGTCCCTTTCCCCCATCCAATTCTCCTCGTTCACTTGGGGGGTCTCTCTTCAGCTTTTATACGAGGTAAGGAAAGCAGAGGGAATAGCATCACATTACGGAGCAGGTTCTTACTTTCCTGTTGGCAAATACACGTGTTTCTGTGCGTCACTTTGCTGTTGCGTTTTTTAATCCGAGCCTATAATCATTCTGCAGGGTAATTCTCTTTGTGCAAAAAGGAGAAGAGCAAACCACTTGCAGGTTTAGTTATTTGCGTCCTTTTAACTTGAAGCGTGAAAATCTCTCCGTCTCTCAGAGCTACAGAAGAACCGGCAAGGCAGGGGGAATTCCGCACGGCGCACAACAGGAGGACAACAGGATTTTCCTGAGTACGAGCCTAACAATGCGGCCACCGCGTTTCGCTGGCTTCCCCCCCGCACGGCAGGGGCGGGCAAGGGCCGTGCGGAAGGGGCACCGGCGACCGACCACCGCACTCCGGAAGGAGGGCCCCTGGGCTGCCCTC
The DNA here is from genome assembly GCA_027560015.1 of Chloroceryle amazona. Lineage (NCBI taxonomy): Eukaryota > Metazoa > Chordata > Aves > Coraciiformes > Cerylidae > Chloroceryle > Chloroceryle amazona. Next base: position 23,391 of record JANHFX010023826.1, read on the forward strand.
GCACAAAGGGTTCCCAAAGCCAGGCCCCTTGGCCACCAGCAACCTGCAGAAGGATGTTGGAAACCTTCCTTCTGTAACATGGGAAGCGTTTTGCTGCAGTGACTTCTGCTGTGCGGGCTCCAACCTGAACACTGGGACCATTGTGTGTGATGGACTAGAGTGCCCACTGAGCTTAGGGGGCTGTTTAGCACAGCAAGCAAGAAGGAAACCTGGACTGAGGGTCCTGCCACAGCAGGACGTGAGTGAGGGCACGGCCTGTCCTGCCATCTCCCCACCCTTCCCACAAAGATGCTACCCCATAAAATGAATGTGCAACCATTAAGAGCATCTCCTTCCATAGCAGCCCTCTACCACTGGCAGTGATCCACAGCTTGCTACCCCACGCTGAGGCTACTCCACGTGCACAGGCGTTGGGCAAGCAGAGCTGGACATGCAAAGCCACGCCTGAGGAGCTAACCAGAAGGTCCCTGCAGGTAACCAGCAGGCTTGGGATGGAGACTTCACTCCTGCTTTCCCAGGGGCACTTGCCACAGAGCCATCTCTGTGCTGGAGGTAAAGGTCGTCCTGCTGTTGGGGTAAAGGACTTTGAACCCCTTTTTGCCAATCACGCTCACAGAAAATACAGTTTGCTGCTGCTCTGCATACAGCCACGTGCATATAAATCTGCAGACACCTACCCACTGAGCTATGTCAACATTACAAGTACTGATTTTTAATGTTATAACAAGCTGTTTTAAAATACTCTGGACCAAATTCCGATGCACACACACAAGTCCCCAGGAGTGGTACATATCTATTGGAGGGCAGAATAGGGCTCCAGGCATTTGACGGGGTGTTTATGGAGTTTTAAAATATATTTTCTGTATTGACTTTTTTTTTTTTTTCTTTCCTTCAGTACTCACTAAGTGCTACTTACTGTAAATGCCTTTTCTGTGTTATGGCAAGTATTCTGAGTTTCAATGTGATGCACTTAACATGTCCATGTAAATTTTTAATTTTTGGAACCAGTCACTTCACACTCGCTGACTCGAAGAAAGCTCTAGCACTCACAGTCAAAAAACTTTGCTGGAAATCGGCTACAAGGTCTAAAAGTCTATTTAAAGATGCAAATGTGTGTGAATAGTTAGTGCAGATGTTTTTCTACACCAACTGTACTTGCTGAGTTTCACCATTTCCATAAAGCACATTAAAACAAGTGTGTGAACACTCTGAGATGAAAGTACCAAGCACTCCTGAGACTTCCAGTGGAAAGTAGAGCTGCCTGACTTTTCTCCAAGCAGACAGGAATGCCCATGATTCAGCAGCCTGAGTAAATAAAAGAGGTCCTTATTTCCTAATTTTGCTGGCTGGCCACACTGCAGCAGTCTCTGTGCTGCTGCCAAAAGGGATGCAAAACTGGAACTACACCCAGCAGCTGAAGGACTGTCTTTGTTAGCCAGCCAGGCCTTCCTGACCATCTTCTGGCAACAACACTACCGTATCCTGCGAGGAAGACCTCCATCTCAGGCTTGATAGTTCTCTAGTCTGCCTAATAGGACGAAACAACAGATTTTGCCTGGTCTGTGTTGGAGGAGGACAGCTGGAAACTCAGTTAGTAGCACAGCAACACCTGTTCAGTCACATTTATGGGGGAAAGTGCTCACTAGCAGAAAAGAGAAGTAATACCAGAAGGAGTTATCCCACGGAAGGGGAGGGAGGAAGGCGGAAGCATCAGAATACAAAAGCACCTCTGTGGAGTTAGCAGCCAGTCACTCATGTGCCAACCCCAGCAGCCGTGAGGTCTTAAAAGTGATCTTATCCCTAGTGCTGCCGACTGAATTAACAGTACAGCTTCAGAAAAACGTCACCTAGTCACCAGGAAGGTTTATGACATATGCATGCTCTGGCTGGAATATGCTTCAGGGCACTTGCTTTATCACGCCTTATTTTTTTCTGTATGATTTAAACATGGTTTTGCTGCCACTAGACAAATGGCCACATTCCTAAAGCAAATGTCAGCAAACCTTTATGTGCCATAATACATAAGGTTCCTCTGATAGAACAGAGTTTACAAATATGAACAAATTAATATTTTCAATATCCTGTAAGCAGCAGTTTTCTATTTTCCCCATTTTGCTGCTCAAGGAACTGGAGCACAGACAAGCTGGAGCAGTTTGCCTCAGGTTACAAATGTAATCTGTGCAAAGGAGGAAACAGAACCCGTATCTCCCAGGTCTGAGCCATCCCTGCAAGAAAAATCCTTTCTTCCCCTAAAATACAGAGCTTGCAAAATGCTTAAGCTGATGGACCTGACCAAACAGAAAGCCCAGCAGTTCCGCTGGACAGACCCCCCCCCCGGCTCTGGGTCCTGCTGATAATGTCCTCACTACCTTGCCCCCTTCATGGTAACTGGTCACACAACTGCCCCCCAGCACCCCACCCGAAGTGCTGAATAGCAAGGTTCCTTTAACAGGTACAGGACTGATAACAACAGGTTACATCGGACAGGTAGATACTAAAAAGGGCAAATCGAGTACACCAGGCAGCAGCACATAAACACATCTACTACATCCTGCCACACATGCCCAGCACCGTTGGGTAGTTATTTGTTATATCACCACCAGCCAAAGGCCGGTTCAGATACCACTGTCTCCACATGTATGTGCTCAACAGCCATGTGGAAAGGGATGGACAACGCCTACCAAGGTCCAGCTTTGCTAATTTACCCACTGGCATCCTACCAGACAGAATGCGAACTGTAAGAAAGTAAGGACTAAACAGCAGGTAGGTAGGTCAGTTAACTGGATGTATGATGGAGCTCCACACTTTTAAATCCTTGCATTTTTGTGCAGGTAATTGAGTGGAGTGGTTATTATATATCATATAGTTTATTTGTAATGGCCATTTCAGGTTTTAGTGCTGGACACATTTTATATTATTACCACCACTAATTGTCTGCAGGGCTACCTTGAAAATGAGTTAAAGAATCTTGGGGGAATATGCAGGTGTGAGTAAATAGTAAACGAAGAGGTTAGATATTGCTGAAATAAAACAATATTGTGCTGTGTACTGAATAGATCTAAGTAACTAGAAGATCAAAGGATAGTGTTTAAGCATTAACGGGACTTCAGGGGTGGCCTAACATGCATGCCACTGAAACAAACTACAGTTTGGAAGTACTTTAAAGAATTAGCAGACAGTGCTAGCCTTTAAAGAAATTTTAAATAAAATATACATTATTACATAATATTCTTCATTTACTTTCGGTAGAAATGTACACAGTTTTGGCAAAGCTGCAACTTTAATATAACCATCACATTTTCTTCACATCAGCGACCCCACATTAAACTCACTCATTTGTCTCATAACTTATTAAATGGCTTGAAAACTAATACTCTGTAATGGGCATTCAAAAGAGAAATGTGAACTTTAAAAATTATTTATAATTTACAGATGTTTTTTAAAATCTATCAATATTTCAAAACTGCTTTGGGAGCACCAATTAAATGCATTAACAGTTAGATTACTGGGGGAGAAACACACAGGGGTTCCTGACCATCGGAACTGAGACAGATGGTTGGGAGGTTTCCCCATTTTACATCTCAGAACCAGAAGAAAGGCAGCTCCTAGAAACAACAAATAAGTCACTTTAATACCTTGCAGGAAAAACCTGCTTGCTTTTATAGACTGCTTTTAATGCCTACATAAGTAGTTAACATTCCTGTATTGCTCTCCTAAGGTAACCTAAGCCTCCAGTTCCATTATGTCTTCTTCAGAAGACGTATTACTATTACATATGTAGAGAGGAGCATAAATGTTTTCCTTGATTGTTGCTTAAAGTTCATTTGAACAGACGGAGCCCAATGAATTCCATCTTCTACAGCCAAATTAAAGAAAATGTAAGCAGTTCACATTCTGCTCCACCTTTCAAATCATACACAAAACCCAATTTGCAACTAGAAGAAAACAGAGCTGCCCACCTCTTGTTTGAGGAAGCTGGTATTTTGTGCCTCTCTAGGCAAAGAGAAAGAATAAGTAATTTTCCACAGTTCCCCAGTACATATAACTAATGACAGTCACCATCCTCAAAGCTTATTATACCGTTTTACATAATTGGGAATCGCATGTCACACAATTAATTTACAGGGGTTGTTTAGTTGTGACTATACAAGCAGTAAGCGATTCAAATTAGCTCATTTGTCCACTGCTTAAACGTGACAAACACACTTCCACTATATTTCTTCTGCTGTTAAGTTGCTGTTTCTTTTAGGAGCTGTTTTTGTTTGTATAGCATGAGTCAGAGACCACCAGGCTTGTTCCATCTGAAGCTAGGGTCAGAAAAAATCACCCTGAGAATAATTACATTTGGAATCAAGATAATGGGAGAGCAAAACCCTCATTCAAATACTCCAGCAAACTTGCACATAATAATGACCTCCTAAGAATCTGTGTATTAACAACCTCATGTACTAAAAGTAGTGATTCAGTCAATCAGGTCTTTGCTAGAAAGTAATCATTATAATTTGTTGTGCTGATAACAGTATTTGTACTGCTTATTAAGAACAGCAAATGACTAGGGGATAACAGTTCAGGTTCCTCACTGGACTCCAGTACTTTCCTCGGCAGTCTGCTTTCACTGGGTCATGCTCTGCACAGGCAACAGATGAATAGGACCAGAAAAACCTCACCCTCCAAGCTTCCCCCGCACTGCAGCTCCTTTTGAAAGCTGCTGAAGTGAACAGAAGCCTCAAACAACAGACCCTATAACACAGTGCCAGTCATCGAAGTACCTTTCCAGTGGCATACAGGTATTAGAGTGAGTTGACTGCTTCTTTCTTTCCCGGGTCACAATATAAGGAGTGTGTCTGAAGTCAGAGAAGTGTCATTCTCTCTTGCCTTCTCAAACAGTCCAGAGGCTCGGACCCTGAAAGCTGAAGGAGACCCTGCTACACAGCTGCCTCCCAAGCCCTCTTTCCCACACAGCCCCAAGACCCCGTGGGGAGAAGGTCAGGCTGTCAAAACACCCCAAGCTGGAGGCTCAGACAAAAGATGGAGCCCTTGGGCAAGCTTTGCAGGTAGAAACCCCTGAGATGTCAAGGACCTTGGGTCCTTATTTGAGTACCACCCTTCTTTCAGTTTTCTAGAGTTCAATCATGAAGGTGTGCAGGGATTTCTTGGGGTGCACCTCACACTCAGCCACCTTCCCCTTTTTTACCATGTGTGCCTGTCCCTCCCACCTGGGACTGCATTTCAACCACCCCAGTTCATTGCTTCATTGCCTCTAAACCAGAACAGAAAGACACACTTTGGAGAGGGCTAAACTAGGACAAAAAGGAAAAGAAGGAAGGCAATGTGTGGAGACCCAGAAGAAAGGAATATGGGGTGGGGAGAACAAAGGGAGTAAATAATTGCATCTGAAAGAAACCCAAGTAAAGATATCTCCAAATCTTTTCAAGGAAATGGAACGTAAAAGGAAAGAAAGATGAAGTGAATGCAGTGCAGGCAGTTAATGCTTTCAAAAGCAAATCAGTGTTTTACAGTGTGCTAGAATTAAAAACAGTAAATAAACACAGAACTGCTTATTTCTTAGAATGATGGAAATGTGATTGCAGTCTTATTTACACAGGTGAAAACTCCCAGACCTCGATCTGCAAAGGGACTTGGGTGTCTCCAGGAGCCAAAGCAGCAAAAAAAGCAGGATTCATGGGGCCCTGGGGGGGACCAGGAAAAGGTCTGTAACCTCACAGCTTGGGTACTCAGCTAGGAGAGGGGAGTACAGGGCTTTCCATACATTAAGGAGGCACTGGATAAAAACAAAAATAAACCTAAGCACGAGTTCCAGACTGCAAGAACCCCTGGACTAAATGAGTATCTTTCTCAGCAGGTTAACAGTTTATTCTCAAATGTGCTCCTACCAGCCTCATGAATAGGATGCTCTTCGCTTCAGCAAGCCCAGGTTCTATGGGAAGTGACCTCTCTATAACCAAAGACCCTCTGCTCACAGGCAGGAAATGTGGCTTTGAATCCCTTCAGGATGCTGAGGGAACAGAATCAAGGCCTCATGCCATTTAATACTCTTCTAACCTGACTCCTGTATAGAGAAGGCAGAGCACAGGACATTTTGCTAAAGTGCCCGCTGTGTCCTGGGCTTAGTCTTATGCTCTCCATGCAGCAAGCTTGTTGGGTACCCAGATGCCTGCACTGGAGTAGTTTGCACAGACTGCCAAACCACGGATACCTGAGAAACCTTTCATGAAGAAAAGAGGTGCCTACCAATTAAGGGGGAACCCAGAGAGGTAGGTTTTGGATGACCAATTCTATTTAGCTTCTTACAGTCCATCTAATTGCATCTTAGGCTCCCTTTTTTTATTTCGGGTCTGGCTGTTATTGCAGATGTGCTGCACAGCTGTTAAAAGTGGCGTGCATCCCTGAGCAAAAGTAACCTTGTTTGTTAAACTAAGTCAGGGCTCAGATGGGCAGACGAATGCTGACACCCACACCAGTGCAGCACAGTCACGCTGGGGACAGCGTGGCACAGGCACCTCTTCCCTGTAGTCACAGTGCTGTGCAGGACAATACAGCCCTTTCTCCATAACTTTCATTCTCCCCACGTGACTTGAACAGGAACAGCCGTACATGTCTGTGCCATGGGATAGGCGCAGGCTGGTAGATGTGTGTGGCTTCCACTAACTTACAGGCAGTCTGGCCTGTAAGGGGAACCCAATGAATTTCCCAGTTCAGAATCATCGTACAATTACAAAATCACAGAACTGCCACGGTTGGAAAAGAGCACTAAGATCACTGCGACCAATCGTCACCACCTCACCATCCCACTGGAGCACGATCAAATCCTACTGGGAAGCTGTCACACCTGAAGTGTCACACCTATCATCTTCCCATCCTGCAGAACATCAGTCCCTCTACGTGCAATGAATTATGAACTTAAAAGTTATATGCTTCATTCAGTCCTTTCATGTTAATAAAGGCTTATTTGGGTGATTTAACTATAAAAAAAAAAAGAGAAGGGGAAATTCTTTGCAAAAGGCAGCATTTTCCTCCTCTTCTGTATAATTTCCATTCACCAAAGCCTGCTGAAACTCATGATTAACTGGCTGAAACAGAGGCCTCTCCACAAATAGAGAGATCTCTGCTTTGTTAAAGCCTGTATCTGAAACAACCCTTTGTAGCTTCCTCAGTGTAAGAATGGAAGCCCGGTGTGAAATACAGTAAATTAAGCCTTCTGCTGTCAAAACGGGAAATAAGAGTAGAGCAGAATAGTGGCTGGATTTGAATTTTTTTTAATTTTTTTTTTTTATTAGCTTCATTTACATCCTGTCTAAGGTCTTCTGAGCAGCTCAAGGTGTCTTATCTCTGGCTACCAGGGGGTATTTTGCAGTCAAAGCAGTTAACGTACTTTCTCTCTCTCCCTCTCTCTTTTTTAAGGCCACCTTATCTTATCAGACAGATCTCTTCAGGCTGAGGAGAACCCATCCTTATCAGTAGCTGTACACTGTATTGACAGCTCAGTGCTGCTAGGGACAAATGAAAGCTTAGAGTAGAGAAAGATCAGTTAACCTGTTCCACTCTCAGTTTAGTCTAATCTTAGGTTTATTTAACTTCAGGAAACACTGTGCGGCTTTTCTCTGTTTACTTGGACACCAGAGGCACCCAATCACACCATCGGCTGCTGGCTCTGGTACAGCCACTGGAATAATCCCCAAGGCAGTCAGGCTGTTGAGTCCAAAGTGTGAGTAGCATTCTGCTGACCTCCAGCAACTCCTCCTCCAGGTGACCTGAGGGGCAGTGAAATGCTCTGGGAGCATCTGAGAGTTGCTGGGATCACCCAGCAAAGCAAAAACTGAGAGAAAGCTGCATAGACTCACAGTCTGTAACACAGCTTTCCCCCAGCACAAGGGGAGGTGCACACCCTGAAGGCCAGCACAGGCCAGAAATCCCACACGGGGTCTAAATGGAAGCGATGAGATTGAAGGTGAGCCTAAGGAACAACCTGCAAGCCTGTTCTTGGATCAGAATATAAGCTGAAGAAGCAGTTTATTTAGACCTGTCCTCCATAAGGGTATGGAGCACACCTTACATGACACGATTAGTGATGAAGACCAGTCAGCCCCGCTAACTAACTGGTGTCTCCAGGAAGCAGACAAGCCAGCTTTCTCACCACGGGAGACAAAGAAAAAAAGACACAAATGGCAAGATCCCTCCTGTCCTTTGCCTGATGCCACAAGCAGTGAAGTACATCTGAAAAGTTTCAGCTGCTGCTACTGAAAAATCATTCACCATAATTCCAGGTGAAAAAAAAAAAAACATGAAAATTGAACATTAAACCTTGTGTCGATCTTGCTTTCTACTTTTTTTTAAGTTGTTGTTTTTTCTCTCTCCCTTTTGTGTCCAAACACTTCGTGAGCACTTTTATATTAGTGATAACCCTAGACTTTCCCTGCAGAGAAGGTTTGCTATTAATTGTCCATTATCTTGGTGTGTCAGCACAAAGAAGAGGGGAAGAAATTCTCATCCAAATGGTTTCACCTCCCTCTCTTGAGAGTGATGCCCTTGTCAGGGTATTAAAGACATGAAAACCTGCCACTTATCAGAATCGTGTTTGAATCGAACTACTGTCCTTGAAAACAGTAGACACCAGATACCATCAAAATAAACCACATTGGCAGATCCTGTTCCACTGTGACTTAGGCAACCTTTATATTGCTTATATATGCACTTGTGACTGCATATGATCAGTAACATTTTAGCTGGGGCTTAAAATAAGAAAGGCATGTTCTTTCTCATTTGCTAAAACAATAACCATATTATAAATAGCAGTTGCCAGAATGAAGAAAAGTTGGCCAGCATCTATGTTTAGTCTCTAGATACCATATTAAAATGTGGGATAGAAGTACGTGCAGGTTTTCTGAAAAGAGATGGTAGTAGGAAGAAGATACATATGATATTTTTTATGAAACAGTTTGGAAGATTTCAACAGTTTAAATAAGCCTGAGGACACACTTGAATGTAAACTCATTGCTGAACAAAATCGTAAAAATTTTTAATTACTTCACACCGCCAATTCTTAACAAAACATAATTCAAGCCTATTAAAATGCTGAATTTGCTTGCTAGAATGAAATAGTATTTGAGAGAGGTCTTAAGTAATTCTATTAACCTGTTCAGAAACAACCAACCAACCAAACCAAACCCAACCCCCAAAGTTACATCCACAGCTGCAGAGCTCTATCTGGATTTTTGGACATTCAATGACTGTCCTGCCTTTTCACAATCTGAAGTCACAAAGGGGAGAAAAAAAAAAGAAAAATAAGTTATACTTTGCTTTTAACAAGTAAACAAGTGTACAAATTAATTCAGAGATCTGTAATTTTGAAAATATTCTATGTTTAATGTGCACTGCAGTTAAACTACTTTTTCTGTACAAATTAATTTACTGCATCAGTGATCGATGTTTATGTTTAGGCAATTTTATTTCTCAGTATGGTAAAATTAGACCTAATAGTTGCAACCTGTTATGTCCAATCTGTCACTGAAATTCAAATTGCCTTTTTCCTATTATTCAAGAAACAATTTGGAGGAATTAAAGGCATCTAAAACCAAAAGACAAACAGTTCTCTATAAGGCCTCAAAAGCCTCTGTTAGCAACCTGCTCTAGAAAGAGGTGGCCCTTCCTTGGCACTGCCACCCTTCCCTTGGGTTCTGAACATCTGCAGCCTGGAGAGCCACGAAAGACTGCAGAGCTATGTGCCACTCCTCGAAGGGAACGTAAAGATGGTGTATGTTTTGAGGAAGTGGCAATACTAACAGCTAACAGAAAGACCCTTCTCTGGATTCTGTAGCTGTTGACGTTCACACATTTACAATTAGCCATCCATGTAGCTACAAAAAAGAGGGTTTGTTCTTCATCTGGCACAAGTTAGTTATTGTCATCTTGTTCTTGTCAAGGAAGCACTCAGCTCCCACCAACAATTATTATTTATTACTTCCAGTACTGAAATATATTGGTTGAATTTCTTTACCACCCTTTTGCCCTAGTTCTGCTCTCCTCAGCGGGGTGGTTGTGCTGTACACACCAGGTTATTCCCTTCAATCACCTGATGCCTCCTCTCGCAGTTCTGTTTGGCTGCTGGTCTGTAGTCATTTACAGGTTTTTAAAGTCTAATAACAATCCTCCACACAATTAAAAAGCAAATACTTGTTCTTCTTTCCCCTCTCATGTCTGCCTTTAGCTTTATTTTTCTCGCTGTGTTTCTGTGTGGGAAGAAGAAATCCATTTTTTTCACATACAGAGAACAAATACTTTGCTTTCTGAATATCAGCTTGCATTTGAGTTTTTGTTCTTGCTGGAGACGGATGAAATAGAAACACTGGGATGAGAGAGATACTGGTTTCGAGGAGATTTTGCACCTTTTCCAGTTATTTTGGTTTACACTCCATTTTTTATCACTTTTAAAATTCCAAGTAGGCTCATTTCTTTGCAAGATTGCTCAGTTCATCAAGCTGATTAATAATTTTGCTACTAGGCTGCACTGATTAATGTGGATTAGTCAAGTGATTAATAATTTTACTGTTTTGCAGGACCAAGCTGCCCTAAACATCTTGGGGCTTGGTAATATTTTACAACTGGAACTTCCTTAGACGGATCAGATGTAACTTCCTGGATTCCCAACGCTCAGCAAAGTGGCACGACCTTACCCCTGGGTTCACTCCTTTGTTCTAGTGCCCATAAACCATTTTCAGATGACAATACTTGAACTAAGACCCTTGCTTTTTTCTACAGCACGTGGGTTGCGACTTCCTCTTCCTCCTAGTTGTTTGTTTCATTCCCCTGGTTCACGCTGTCGGCGTTACCTCAACGTGAGGTAAAGCACAGCTTTGTGCTGATTCCTAGGCAGTTTCTAGAACAAAGAACCTGAACTTTTGTTGATCCCTTGGCAGCCAGCATTAACACAAATAACACCATCCACACGGGTTCGGGTATGTACGCAGCAGTTAAATCAGCTGATGAGGGATGGAAAATAGACACTTTAGTTCTAGTATTTGAAGCACAGACCATTGTATTCCACGATTACATTTACACGCTTCCTCCTAAAGTGGCCAACGTACCAAATCACTATTTATTATCTATTGTACAAGATTTCCTGACTCTGCTTGTGTTTAGACTCCTGTATTGCTGATGCTGGACTTCCCAGTATCATCAGTCTCCAGAGGAGCGTTTAAAAGTACAATCTATTTCTCAGGCTGAGCAGCGGGCTCTGTGTTAGGTAATGCACTGGCCCGTAGGCTGCACTTGCTTGCTAATTACAGTGGAAGTTTTCCCTTAAAGAAAACATGGCATTGCAAATGGCATGGAATTAGCTTGCTTTCTAATTGGACCTTTCTTCCCCATTCTCACAGTACTCTGTTTCCCTGTAAACAAACTCTTCTATATTTGGGTACCGGCTTTAACTCTCTTACACAAAATAAGATGTGAGACAACTCTGTATTTATTTGATCTTTTCTAAAGCACCAATTGCAAGCCAAGGAGCAAAAAGAGCCAAATGCAAAACAGTAAAAGTAGAAAGCAAAATCTAATAGCATGTTACAATGTGCTATACACACTGAATTCAAAAGGGACCTGCCAGCCCCGAAAGATTCAATTCCTGACTAGTTAGAGGAAAGCGAAAAAACAAAAGGGTAGCAGATGCAAAAACAAAGGTAGGGAGCCCATAAAACAGTCATGGATAGGCCAACTGAAATAAACAGGGCTTGCAGCTTGCCTTAAAGGCAGCCAGCAAGGGGCTCTGGCAGGGAGTTCCACAACGGAGGACAAGAAAGACTTGCCTTCGGCCCGTGCTTGACTCAGCCCGGGGAGGGAAAGCTGCCTGTGTCCAACTGCGAGCAACTGCCAGACGGGGCCATGGAGTGCGAGGCTGCTGCCCAAGAACTGGGGGGATTAAAATTTGAACAGCTACGTGGACGGGGCTCTATTATTTTAATATATCAGTTTTCCACCCCAAAGAGGCTCCAGATCGATTTCAAGGGAAACAATTAGGAGCACTTACAGTAGTCTAGCCCAGATGAATGCAGTATGGTGTTTGTCCAAGATAAATAAGCAAATGGTTCAAATAAGCTGGAAATTCATCACAAGGATGTAGAACTAGGGCCCTTCTTGCTGGGGAAGGAACATTACGATGCTGGTCAATAATAGTCCCAACTTGTATCCTGCATTAACCTGAAAATGTGCCTCTCCACATCCCAGAACACTTCCTGCTTCTTTATTTCATGCCCATTAAGAAGGCAGCCTCAAGGCATATTGGTTAAATGTTTCCCCCCCCTTTCCCTCAGTCTTGTAGGTGTTGTGCTACAACCAGTTTCACTCCTCTAAAACATAACTACTGGAGACATAGGTTACACGCCTGTAAACACACCGCAGACCTCCTGTAAGCGAGCACAGTTCACAGCAGACCACGTGAAAACACCATAGATTGTAATGTCTCCAGCCACTCAACGCAACTTCAACTTCTGATATCTCACATCCCACATAAAGACAAAGTTAAAAAGGAGATACAATGGAATAAGGTATTACCTGTTTGGACCAGCCATTTAATTGCTCTAGGCCAGATACCAGTTTTGGGTCACCTCCTTGGGCCAAGCTCCACTGTCATGGGACAGGAACCCTCACCCCCAACATGCACACAGTAGCAGCTTGAGGAGCTTAAAGCTGGGGAGTGAAGGGTGCATTAAGAGCATCCTGACCATCAGGAGGAGTCAGCACCAGCTGTTCCTACCGAGACACAGTCCCAACAGAGGGTCACTTCAAAAAATTGGTAATCCAGGCAGAATCATGCTGTGGACTGGATCTGGTTTGCAGGACATTTTTTGGACCACTCTGTATCAGCTCCAAAGCAAAGCCTCTTCTCTGGCTTTTTCTGTGGCAGAAAAAAAAGCCTGGTTTGTGACTTTTTATCTCATGGGCATAAACCCAATCAAAACAATCTGAAATGCAATCAAGACAATTAGATTTTTATTCCTCCTGAACCTAACATGTCTGCAAAGGAGACCGATAACCTTCCGGTCTGATCTTCATCTTCCTGGCAAAAAGGAATATGAACAACATCAGAGCAGACAATTGCTGACTTTGTGCCGCTGTGCAGCAGCCTATACTAACCAGGCAGCCTGTAACAGGAAACGTTTCCAGGAATTTTACATGTGTTTTTATTACGGCAGGATCTGTTTTCTCGGTTTTATTCAGTTGTGAGCTGGGATTTTAGAGTGCAGTGGTACAATACTGTGTCTGCTACTTAGCGAGCGGGATGGCTGAAGAAAGGCTGTTGTATTCTCCCCGCATTTTCTACATAAATACTTGGCTTTTGTTCCTTGGCTCTAATGTCTGCTACTTTAGCCCGGGTTTACCATCCCCACATTGGACCACTTTATTTCCACAGTAAAATTCCAGATCTGTGGTGCTATCTGATACAAAATTACTGCCTCTGAAATATTTGCATTTGCTGACTTTCTTCACAAGCTACAACCTGCGTTCCACTGAAGAGGCAGTTTGTATCACCTCAGATTATCTTATACGAGGTAGAAAGTATCCGTGACCTGACTTGGCTTTATCATGAGCTCGTACTCATATTCTTTTAATAATTTAACCCTAAGCAATTTATATGAACTATGATCCTCCCTTTCCTCATGTATTTAATCACAAAAAAGCTAATATTCTGTGTGTGGCAGGAGTGATGTGCTGGTGATACACTGAACGCACCGAGGAAACCTCTAGCAAGACATTTATGTCAATGAAATATTACCAGACACATCCAACAGATACAGAAGACGACTAGCAGAAAAAGAACTGGCCAACCTTTGAATACTAGGTTGTTTCATTTGACTTATGTTACCAAAATACTGTAAAATACTAAACTCTGCAGTCTCAGAGTAAAATCCTGGCCCTGCTGAAGCTAATGGAATTTTGCTATTAACTTTAACAGGACCACGATTTTAGCTTTGGTCTGGATCTGGTTAGATGTAAGGTTTAAGAAAATCAAACTTATTGCCTGGGAGTCCAGTGGTAATATTCAAAATGAATGAGCTATATTACTTGGGTTCATGAGGAAAATACAAAATGAAAATTATGGTAACTTTTCAAGGTTTATTAACTCAAGTTCCATAGCCTCGAGGGGCTACCTCCATCTGCCCTATTTATATGCTACCATGACAGTTCCTGCTCTTCAATAAGTTATGTTAACAAAGTCTTCATACCGTAGGAATTTTTTTAACTTCTCACAGTTAAGTATTTTAAGCAAAAGAACACTCTGATTTTAGTTTATACTAATTAACTATGAAACTTTTTCTTTATTTTTTAGCCAAGTATGAGTACCTAACCACTAACTTGAGTATACAAAATGCATTCTGAAGTGAGCATTTGGAAAGCTAACATACAGATGAAAAATAAGGTGTATGCATATTTTATATATACATAAAAGTAAATAAAGGCACATCCAAAAAAGAAAGAAAAAAAGTATATGTATATTTTATATATACATAAACCCAAATAAAGGCACATCCAAAAGGAAAGCTGTCCCTTCTTCAACAAATTTCCTCAAAGACCCGAGATGTAAATTATGTCTTTAACTAATTCCAGATAAAAAAAATAAACAAACCCATATTTCTCAAGGCATTCTTCCAGAAAAGCCTGCAAGATTTAACTGAGCCAGAGCTTGCAGATGCATTGCAAAAGTGAGAACTCCTCCCAGGGACCGCACTGCTCCCAGCTCCGTCCCCATCAGCCGGCCGGCCGGAGACATCTCACAGGGTACAACTGCTGCATTGAAGGAGGTGGTCTCTCAGCTGGCCCAGCAGTATGATAAAGGAAATATAGATGTTAAAACAACATTTTTTGATGATGCTAATGGCTAAACTGTACCTCTCCCACAGTTCTGCTAAAATGAGTTCTGCAGTGGCTCGCTACAGAGGGAGACGTCGCGTCTCAGTGTGTTCAGGTGTAGTTAGAGCAACTTCTTTAACTGCACTTAATGGCCCTGGCCCTGGCCCAAGAAGTACTTGCAGATGGTCTGTAAAGAGCTGCTTGATCATATGGCATGGCTCCCCACTTCCAGATGTAACTGCCTTGAAGGCTAACCAACATGCATTGTTTTGCTAATCCTACATTTCCTTATTAAGAGTTGCCACAAGGATTTATGGAGTCATGAAAGGGAGATAGATGGCTTGCGAATGATCAGAACGATTCCTGTGTACTCTCCACTTCATGAACTTAGTGAAGTCTACTTTATAGCTGATCCTGGGAAACTTTCAGATCTGTCTCTGTAGTTCCTCTCATCTTGTCACCATCACCCTACACTTTGACTAAACTTGCAGTGCCAAAAGGATCTAATTGCTTTGGTCAAGTTTTCAGCACTAAGTATTGAAAATTTCCTGTACTCCCAATCATTCTGGCAAGAATTAACTTGCCCTTCTCTACTGAAAGAAGTCTTGATTTGCTATTTGAGTCGTATTATCAACATTTTTTTTTGGAGTATAAAGTTCAATTGTTCAGATTTTGCCCTTTTATGGATTATTAAGAATGTGTGTCGACTTGCTGAAATCAATCCATTAATGCTTTGTTTTCTGGCCCTCCCAATCAATTTCTAACTGGGAACAAATTTGTCTGGAACTCTGCTGGCAACGGTTTTATTTTCTCCACCAAATTATGTACTTGCATAGTTCAGCCCTTCACTTAAAAAAGCCAGCCCTCCCAAAAAACCCTTCCTGGCTTTCAGTGAGTCTCTCAGTAGTTGCATTCAATTGATGTGTTATGCAGCAGTTTCTTTTTTAGGGTTTTACACAGTTTTTGCCCAATTTACTTGTTGGATGTTCTAAATCTTCTTAAATTTAAGATGTGAGATTATTCCTTTGAAAGATGTGGCCCTGACAGGCATTCCGCTTCTGAAGAGTATGCTCTCACATTTTGGAGAGATGTGAACTAGTTCTTGATGCTACCTGACATCAGTCTTGCATCAGTGTAAACTCATCAACTTGCAATGCATTGCTTTTGTCAGACATCGGTGTGAGACCTGTGCGATCAGATCAGGCACAACAAAGATAGCTTATCAGAGAGCTCTCTGACATGAAAAGCCACCAGTTTTTAATGTAAAAATTGGCTGCTGAGCCCTTTGGACTGAAAAGTTGTATCGATATGTATATTTTTAACCACTATACTGATAATAATTCCAATCAACATCAGCGGCAACAAGGGATAGACAACGACTTTGTATAGGTTTGGCTCTTCTCTCCCAATTTCCATTTACAACTGCCAAACTGCCCGCTCTGTTTCTTATGTAAAATTGCAGATGTCTTCTTATTAATCAAGAGCCTAATACACTCCAGATGAATAAACAACTGCAGCACTGCAGCACGTACCTCACTTCTGAAACCCAGGATTTATTGGAGCGGCCTGTTCCAAGGTCTCTTTAACTTAAAAAAGATGGTTTATTGTTCCTCCCTTCTACAGCAGGGGCCCTTTGCAACACAGTATTCAAAGAGATTTCCAACCCTACAGTGTAACATTATCCAAATCTTTTGAAACCCTAAGTAGTTGCTCAAACTCCATCATCCAAACACAGAAAACTTCCTAGGGAATCGAGAGCGAGGAGATGCATTAGTGATACCTGGTCTGGAGTGGTGGGTATCCCCTGCAAAATGCTACAGCCACCAAAGGACGATCACCAGTCCCCAGCACCGCCCCAGAGCATGGGGACTGTTCAATACTGGCTGCTTTTTTTCATATGCCCAGTAGTAAGGAGCAGAATATATAACTCCCAATATTTTCCTCCCATTAAAGAAGCAGTTTCCAGGAGCTCGTGCAGCTGTGTTTCAATTCACCAATATTACATTTCCAGTATTTCACTGCAGATTTAGCCTGTAACCCAGCTAATCAAAATTGGTTTAAATATTTCTATTGAAAATTGAAATCTGCCACAGCCTAAACTGTCCTGCGTACTTTAATTTACATTCCCGAAATGGGAGGAAAACAGATCCTTTCTTTGTAATCATGTAGAAACAGGAAAAGGAAATAATGATTAGGGTTTTAAAGCATATATTAACTCATGGATTATTAATTTCTTAATTATTGTTTCAAAATACTGACACCCTTCTTAGAACTTCCAGGTTACTAATGTGCTTGCTAATACTGGACTGCTAAGGGTGGTTCTATTAATAAGATGTATGTCTATAGAAAGCTGGAAAAAAATAAAGGTTATAATATTAGCATACCTTACTCATTTTTAATTAAAGAATTAAAAAGCCCAGTCTTTGGGGAGTTTGGGAAAATAGTGTAGCCAAATGAGACCAATTAACTTCATTAGCTTCTGCAAATACCTACTTTTCCGGCACATTTCTATTTTTCCATCTGCTTCACAACTACACATGTCTACAAATTAACATTTTATTTATGATTTAAGGTTCCAATTCATAAAAATTATGCATTCATTGCACACAGTTTCCTGTATTTATTGAAAAATCACTAGATTATTTGTCTTCCATTCTTCACTCTATTTTTTTCCTGAGTGAAAAAAAAAAAAGACAAAGCCTGCAACCTCAAAAAACCACAACCCAAATTAGGACTGAATGTTCAAAGTGGGAATATTCGATAGGAACAGCACAAAAATCTATTTTTAACTGACAGATGCAAAAACTCAGAATAAAGAATATGATAAAAGTGTCATTAAAATGCCTTATTGCTATTACTGTGTTGCACAAACACTCTGTCGAGGCATTTGTTCGAGGTTAGCTGTCTGACAAGTCTTATCACACACAGCATCAGTTTCACCATCCTGTTCTCAACTGTTCAGCATCAGGTACATCATGGACCACCAAACCTCCAGCACCTTTCACTCTGGAAGAGTTCTCCAATGGTTAGTAATGTCAAAACGAAGAGTAAGCTGATTATTACAGTCATTTAGTGGTCATAAAATACAGGTCAGTATATACACTCCTTAACTTCAAAATTCTGCATTAGGTTATTAAAGCTGAAGATGAAAATATTGCAAGTAATAAATATTTATAAGAGCCATCTGAAGATATAAACCCAATTTTAAGTAATGATGTTGACAATAAACCAACATGAAATCTGTGTTTATGATCTTCTGTTGCCCTTATTCTTTGTCTGACTTGTGTGGATGCTGCAGCAAAAGAAGATGAATCCAGAAAAGAGATGAAGACTGGGGAGTGGGGTGGGTGAGAAGTGGAATTCTAGAAGTTATTAGGAAGCAGATGTAAGCACACTGGTAGATGTGTTTCCCCACAGACAGATTTCACAGCTGGGATTTAGACACATTCCTATTCAATGAACTACTGTCTTTGCCCATCAGCAGTAGGATGGTGGGATGATAGCAATGTCAAACCAGACCTTGCTCGGATGGATCCTTTCCACCTGCTCTTTAATGCCTGTTCTCTGCTCATGTCTCTATATTTCCTATCTCTGCCTCAAAACAAATTCACACTTTTATTTTTTTCCCCCCAAATTGGTTTTTTGAATGGAAAGGAATTAAAAGAATTAAAAGCTACAATATTAAAAAGAAAAATATACCATGTCAATATTTACCTGGCCCTAAAACATTTAGGAAAGGATATAAAGCATACACAAATCAAGGCATAGAAACAAGCACCTTCATTTAACATAGCTGTTCATGAAAGCCCCTTTCTCCTCATGTCACAGAATGTTAAGGGTTTGGAAGGGACCTTGAAAGATCATCGAGTCCAACGCCTCTGCCAGAGCAGGATCACCCAGATCAGGTCACACAGGAACGTGTCCAGGTGGGTTTGGAAAGTCTCCAGAGAAGGAGACTCCACAACCTCCCTGGGCAGCCTGGCACAGGCTCCAACACCCTCACCATGAAAAAGTTTCTCCTTACGTTTCCACGGAACCTCCTATGTTCCAACTCGCACCCATTGCCCCTTGTCCTATCATTGTCACCGAGCAGATCCTGGCTCCATCCTCCTGACACTCACCCTTTACATGTTTACAAACATTAATGAGGTCACCGCTCAGTCTCTTCCAAGCTAAAGAGCCCCAGCTCCCTCAGCCTTTCCTCAGCAGGGAGATGTTCCACTCCCTCCATCATCTCTGTGGCTCTGCGCTGGGCTCTTTCAAGCCGTTCCCTGTCCTTCTTGTACTGGGGAGCCCAGAACTGGACACAATCTTCCAGATGTGGCCTCACCAGGACAGAGTATGGGGGAAGAAGAACCTCCCTCATGGGAGCCCAGAATACATGCCTTTCTCCTCTCCTCAATTTTGAGCTACATACACTTCTCAATCCATTTTTTCCTAGCTGTTCATTTCTGTGATTACAAATCTTCATCTTACAACTCCACCATATTCTTCCCACTAACTCCCATCCCCCACTCTCCCTTTTTTCAAGTACCCCCAAAGGTATACGATCGAACGGTAGCACACAAGAAGTGGCTGAAAGAACTGTATTAGCACAATGAAAGCCCAGCATAAATGTTATGCAAATTTGTTATGAATCAAACCTGCAGTGCAAATTTACTACATTGCTGAACGATTATAAAATAGCGATTTGTCTTGTATACATTTTTAATGTATTCCAAACCATTTGTACTAGATTGTCTGTTTCTGTTAGTCAGATCATTCAAATTTTTAAGTGCAAAGTAAATATAAAGTGTTACATTTTTAATAATATGCAGTCACACCACATACTTTTCTTGCTTTCTACCTCCACCGTGGTCCGGGAACACATAATAGCTGTTTTTTCCATAGTTATCTAATCATTATACTAAATGTGAACCTGTTTGCTATTACTTTACATTTTACAATTATCATTGCAAGAGCTGCTTTCAGTGTTCAAGAAACAATTGTGAATCTTAGCAGTTAATGGCGTACGGCTCTTTAAATTTAATGTTTTGTATGTGCACACAAAAAGGAAAAAGGGAAAACGGGCTTTAGTATTTTTGCTTCGTTGTATATAAAATTACATGCATCTGCAACACAAACATAAATGTATGAATTATATACCTACTACTTAAATTCTACTTTCTGCTCAGTTCCTGCATTTGGTGTTTTTAAAGTGGGCAAGGTTAGTTCCATTGCAATTATTCTGCTTTTCTGTCCCTAAAAATAACACACTGGCGCATTCTACCTCTTGCTCACCGTGCATTTACTTTCTGAAATGAGACAAATATGAAGGAATTATGACTTGTGCTGCCTCACAACTCATACTGGCCCCGATAAATGTCAAACGGGCCAAATCTGAGAAATCAGCTCTGCTCACCCTTCATTAGAAATAGGCTGAAGTCCTTTTTATCGCATTAAAAAATTGTAGTTGCATAAGCTCTTCTGAAATAAGCTTCTCAAAATACATGTAACTGCTGAATCCCACTGTTTCTCACCTTTGAAACACAAAACACTACAGTGATATTTTCATATGGCGATAAATGTTGTCACCCACAGGGCTATTACAATATATAATCTATGATAACATTATCACAGAACACACACATATTTTATAGCAACAGAGCAAAGGGAATGAGAGAAAGAAGGTATCACAGTTAAATGACACAGGTTTGGAGACATTTTGGCCAAATGGTCATCCTAAGTAGAAGCAAAATAAGGAAGCATAAACAAAATCACAGAATTGCTGTGGTTGGAAAAGATCATCAAGTCCAACCATTATCTAACTGTACCAGAGCCACTACTACACCATATCTTCCTTAAGCACGACATCTAGACAGCTTCTAAATACACCCAGGGATGGTGATTCAACCACTTCCCTGGGCAGCCTGGTCCACTCTTTGATAACCCTTTTGGTAGAGAAGTTTTTCCTCATGTCCAACCTAAACCTCCCCTGGCACGAGCTGATGCCATTTGCTCTTGTCCTGTCAGTTGTGACCTGTGAGAAGAGACCAACACCCACCTCTCTAGAACCTCCTTTCAGGTAGTTGTAGAGAGTGAGAAGGTCTCCCCTCAGCCTCCTTTCTTCAGACTAAACAACCCCAGCTCCCTCAGTCTCTCTTCACAAAACTTGTTCTTCAGACCTTGTACAGGAAAAGGTAAGATTAAGAAAAGATCTGTAAGAAAATCACTTGGATCCATGAACTATCACGTTGTCACAGGACTAATTAAAGACAGTAACGCTGTAAGACACTAACAGATTTGTTCCCATTAGTATTCACCACAAAGTGGATTGGATAGATATCTAATTGGAATAATCAACAAATCTGAGAAGAGTTCTACCAAGCAGAAGGCAAGAAAAGCTGAAAGAATCTAATTCACGTAGGGCGAAAAGGGAAGAACACAAGTGGGGATGGGGCAGTTCAAATACATACATGGTTGCATCAAAGACAACACCATTACTTTTCACAGTGGAGAAAAATGAAGCAATCTCTTTTTTTTCAGCAGAGAAGTCTCAGGTTAGATACAATCTGAACACATGGGCTTCCTTAGATTCCTTTGGAAGTTCTGGGACCCCATCCCTGGTAGTTTCCAAAGGCAAGTCAAGAAACAATGATCAGGGATTGCCTATGTATGCATGATCCAGCCTCGTGGCAGGACCTGGACTAGATAATTTATTCTGGATCCTCCAGTCCTATTGTTCTCTGATTTCAGTCCTGACCTACTCCTTTCAGCTAATCTACCTGTGAAACTGTCAGGCAAGCAGACATCAAAAATGATGGTTTAGTAAGGGGGAAAAGATAAGCACACACAAAAAAAAGAAACCCAAACAGAAAAAGAAAAGGAATATGCATCGTGCCCATAGTATATAAGTAAGAGATCTGGAGGAAGTGAGGTATAGAGCACTTAAGCTACCCTGAGACTATACACAATTTCAACAATAATAAAAAACTATCACCTCATCAATAAGCCTGGGAAATGCAAACTTGTGACCTTACTTTCTCCGAGGAAAGGTGTTTGAACTGAGAAATATAAGCAGTCATAGGGTGGTAGGTCACTGAGGAAAAGGAGATAAAGGTCACTTTGAAAATGCCTGTTTGATATGCTCTTGTCCCTGAAGACCTGAGGAGAGCACAACTCATTTAACAGAGACATGAACATATGCGACTGCATACTGAATATTATTATTTAGCTTGGAAAAGACTCAAACAGGTGACTAAGAGGAGAAAAAGTATGTCCCCTTAGTAACCTCCTGAGCCACCCAGTCAACCATGAAAGAGCTCTTCTAGCAGGTTGAAGGGGTAGCAAACTGTTAGATATTATTAATTTGAGTATGCTGGCTAATATTTTTTTAATGGCACTAGAGAGATAAAACTGATAGGAGCTCTCAGCAAGATGGAGAAGAAAATGCTGCTTTGGATATAGGGAAAAAGAAACTCAACTGTCCTCACCTTCCCTGAATGCCACCGTCAGCACACATAGAATATAAGGAATCCACCCACCTACAGTGCCCTGAAAAGCCCAACTTGATGCCATTTTCTCACACCCTATCACCAGTCACCTGGGAGAAGAGACCAACACCCACCTCACTACAATCTCCCTTCAGGTAGCTGTGGACAGAGAGAAGGTCTCCCCTCAGCCTCCTCTTCTCCAGACTAAACAACCCCAGCTCCCTCAGCCTCTCCTCATAAGACATGTTCTCCAGACCCCTCACCAACTTTGTTGCCCTTCTCTGAACCCGCTCCAGCCCCTCGATATCTTTCTTATCCTGCAACACCCAAAACTGAGCCCAGTGCTCAAGGTGCAGCCTCACCCATGCCCAGTACAGGGGCACCATCACCTCCCTACTCCTGCTGGACACACTGGTTTTAATCCAGGCCAGGATGCTGTTGGCCTTCTTGGCCACCTGGGCACACTGCTGGCTCATGTTCAGCCAGGTGTGCACCAGCACCACCAGGTCCTTTACTGCCCAGCAGCTTTCCAGCCACTCCTCCCCAGCCTGTAGCTTTGCCTGGGGTTATTGTGACCCAGTGCAGGACCCAGCACTTGGCCGGTTTAACCTCGTACAACTAACCTCAGCCCATCTGTCCCTTCACCATTCAGGCTGAGATTTCATATGAGAAACTCAGTCCTCATTTCAGTTGTCAGACATGAGACCGAAGAGGATGCTCCTTGGTAAACACACTGAGACATTGCTTGTGCTTCTCTGTATCATACCTAGCTCAATGACACCTAGTGTGTATTTTCATCAGCATATACCGAGAGCTTTTAACAAGGAGGACAGTATCATTAACCCCATTTTACAAATGAGGAAGCTGAGGCACAGAGCTGTGATTTACCCAAGAAGTAAACTGCCAAATGCCACATTCCATCACTTTAGCCACCAAAGGTCTCATCGCAGACACCTCTGCTCTTGCAAGTGCTGTTTGAAAGCCAGGTAAAGATAGCCCTCAGAATAAATCCTGAGTCCCTCAGCCATGAAAGTGTGTCACCTCTCTATTGCACGGGAACCCTGGCCATGCCTGGAGACCTCAGTAGTGCCAGAAGATGGGCTAGTCAAGAATCTTGCCACGTGTAGGTGCTGACTACATCCACATTACCACAGCAGGAGGACAGAGATGGCCCTAAGTCCAGCCGTGGACCAAGATGGCATGGCCATACTATGCAGTGCTGCTAGCTCTATTTCCAGAAGCAGTATATCTCTGCTGCTAGGTCCTGTCCAAAGCCAATAAAAATCTTGCCTATCATTACCTTGGCCTCATGCCACCCTGGCATGACTAGATAGCTTTGGGTTCTAGGGCCAGCCAGAGCTTCCACTGCATGCTGCTCCTTATACAAGTGCCCTGGGAGAGCCCCAGAAAGACATCAGAGCAAAGCTTGTAAAATGTTGCATAGGGTTCTATAATCAGAGCACACATCTGAAACACAGGCTGTCTGCTCTGACTCCCATTTGCAGCTGAGGATGTCAGCCATACCAACAGACCCTAGAAGGGTTCAGCCTGGTCCACTAAGCATATAAGAAAGGAATGGAGAAAAAAATAACATGGACATCACATAGAACAGTATTAAAATTTGCCTTTAAAACTTTCATCAAGGAGGTGGAAAGTCCAGTCAAATTCAGTTGAAAGACACAAAGCCAGGCCTGAAAAGCCCATGAGAACCTGAAGATGTGTCCGAAAGCCAAAGGAGGTCCAGTAGACTCATCAGATACTCAGGCCATCCTAAGAGTTGACAAGCAACACGACATCATTTCAGTACCTCGTGTAGCTATACCTTTTGCTGGCAAAGTTGGAAGAGTAGCAACACTGTCTTCCTCCTCCACAAATATTGAACACTTGAGAAACAAAAAACAACTGGTGACCAATTACTATCTGAAGTGTTTTATTAACACTCCTTTATGACCACTTCCACAGTCACTGAAGTTACAAGGCCATCCACTGCCTGACACTTTAAAACATGCACAGTCTGCTGGAAGAATCTATTCTTCCATCCATACGATCCCCAGAAGGTCCTTGCACAGATGAAACAAACAGCGAGGTTAAGGTAGTCACTTACCAGTACTCAGACCTCTGGCTCACAGTTGTTACAACAGCCATTAGGATTTAAAAGCAGTTTTGTCCAATGACCTCTTCCACAAATATGAGTTTGTGACCTGTGTACCCATAAACATCAACCCATTTGGCACAGTCCTACCCCTTCCGTGCTGCCACTGAGGCAGCAATCACAGACAGCTCTTCTGTCCTATGACCTCAACAGGAAATTGTGGTTTCACTGCATCCAGGGTTTCCTGCACTCTTTTGGGCTGTAAGAATTGTGTGTGATTTGTACACAATATGAATGTATATAAAGTGAAACACTTCCAAGTCTACCTAGTTAGCCAATAAAGGATCCAGAACATTTCCCAGTTCAGAAGGTTATTACCAAATACCAGATTCAAACACATTAAAACTTCACTTGGATAATGGGGGAAAATCAAATCTATTCTAATATTTGATTAGCAGGACAGGAGTTGTAAGCATAAGAACCATTCTGGTGTCTCTGATAATTGAAGTGAGCAACCTGACTTAAGCTCAGTAAATTAATTTCATTTTTGATTATGTAGCTAAATCAAACTCTCAGTACAGGTACCAAAAAAGCAAAAAGGTAAAATAAAAATCCTCCTAACCCTTAGCACAGTAATTTCTGATGATGCAAACGTGAAAAAAAAAAAAAAGGGGATTTGCATTGAAATAAAAATAATTGGTGGTAACAACTAAAGATAAAATAAGACACAAGCAGTGACACATTTAAATAGGAGTCACAAATACCTCAGACTACAACATCTTTTTTTCCAGCTCTGTTACTTTGCCAGATTTTACCTATTTGGGCTGGATATTTTCATACTAGGCATCTGTCTCAGGGCACGCTGGAAAGTTCAGCTGAAGTCAGCTCAAGTGTCTCTAAGACAGAGGTCTGGAAAAAAAATGTCATCTTTTGCATGAAAAAAAAAAAAATGGTCTTTACAAATTTAACAGAGTTGTGGAAACTGCATCTTTACAGAAAGGACTTAAAATTTGGCAGTACAGTCAGGCTGATATCAGCCACAGGCCTTTTACTGTTCTTAAGAACAGGGCTGGATTGACTAAGTTAACACACCCCCCCCAAAAACAGCACTGTCTGTACACTCGGTACAGATTTGTTAGTCTCTGGTAACTGACAGGGGTAAACTGCTATGGATTTCTTTGTAAACATGCCACAGACCTGGACAAGACCTTCCTTACCAGACTTCCTTTCCGAGACCACTGTGATGCTCAGCAGGTGAGTGAACATGGGCACAGGGAGGATAGAGGACAAGAAGGAAGGAGACTGCTTCACCAGAAAGCAAAGATGGAAGGTCTAAGATGGCATGAACATACAAAGTGCTAAAGAAGGAGACGTGTTAAAAAAAGCCCAGACCCTTACTCTGAGCAGCATGCCTTTGATAAAGGTGACTTAATTCCCCAAGACTAAAATGAGCACCTCACTTCATGGGATAAAAATAATATTTGCAGATCACTCAACTACTGTCATGAGGAGTGCAACAGAAAAACCCATGAAGAAATGAATTAATCTGACTTAAGTGCCAGGCTTCGGTTCCAAGGAGTTAAGTATGGCATAGAGCCACATACTGAACAAGGAAAATAAAATATAAGCTGCTTGTTTTGTGGCACTTTTCATCCTGTCAATGAAAGCAGAAGTCGTCCTGCAAGAGAGAGGAAAAACCCAACACACCCAAGCACACAGCCTAATAAGTGAGAGGTGTACCACGACACATAATGAACATGCTCTTTTGAGTTAGCCTCTTAATTACATAAATACGAGATTAAATTGTTGTAATACATTGTACATTTCCAACGGCAGAAGTGTTTGGACTACCCCTGGTAAATAAGTGTCTGTTTATTTTTCTTGAGACTCCACCGACACCATTTCAATATTAAATAGGACGTAGCACAACGAACAGATGGGAGGGCTGGAGCTGTTCAATATATTGGTAGCATTTTAAAGTCTAGTGTGGAACTTGCTGTTCATCCTCAAGATTCCTCCTTTTGCGCTGCATATTTAAGTCTGATAAAGACTTAAGTGTACGTCAGGACATCAGTATCACTGCTCTTCAGCAAACCTTGGTATAACAAGACAAAGAAAGAAAGGGGAAGACAGAGGGGAACACAGCTAGAAAGAAAGAACAGTATAATGGATTCTACCTGAAACTAAACTAAATCTTTTGCCAGTAGAATACTACCCAACAAAAAGCCCTGCAATAGTGAAGTTGTTGAAGGGCTGAAAAATTCACACTGACTTACACAGCGAAGCATGTATTTTGAAAAACTGCTGTGCCCTACAGTGATAAAATCAATATAAACAGGATGGGCAGGAGAATGTTTCCTTCTGACATTCACGTGAAATTTTTGAAGAGTGCACTTTTTGGGTCTCCTTATACACGTACATACATAATTTAAAAGCCTACAGGAATGCACACTGATAAGGATACTATTTACCTTTTGTCTCTCTCTGGCCTAAGAGGGATTCTACAATCAGGGCAACCACAAAAGTACTGCACTAAATTCTATCCTCTTAAAATAATGAAACAACCAGCACAGGCAGATTAAAACTTCTGACCAGGCAGAAAAACACAAGACGAGACCAGTAAATATTTAAGCTATTTTCCTGATCAACTGCTTTAGCAACAAGTTCTGCCACTGCTAAGGACACATGGCATCACATGCATGTACAGAAGCGTGCACACAAACTAAATTACTTGTGGTATCTCTGAACTATTGTATGCATCTCCAAGTCTTGCACATCCCCATTGCCAATTCTGACCTCAACCTTACTGATTTTGAAAAGAAATTTACTGGAGAGGAGAGGAACGGGAAGAGAAGGGAAGAGGAAAAAAAAAAGGAAAAGGGGAAAAAAAGGAAGAAAGAAAAAGGAAAAGGTAAAAAAAGGAAAAGGGAAAAGAGCAGAACCCAGGTTTGATGCTACTCAGCTTGTGCTGCTGACTACAAGGGTGAAGGGTGACAGGAATGTGTTAGGATCACAGGGCTGGGTGACTGAAGATCACCCATATTGTGGAGCTGGGAAGCTGAACCTCTATGAGCTCTCCTGCCACGCTGCCCTTGCCTTCACCACGCACCGCGAACACGCAGCGATCCGTGGAGGCAGAGAGAGTAGAATGAAAGCAAGGTGAAGAATTGACAGCATCTGCTAAATGATGTCCAGAGAAACTGCCACTGAATGGTGAAGATGTGCAAAGGCCAGTGGAAGAAGAAAGTCCTTTTGAGGGGATAAAATAAGAATAAGAACATGTTTGGAGTAGGGTGAATTTCCTCTTCGGTATCAGGTCTGCGTGCATAGACAGTACTTCAATCTTTGTAATGCTCAGGAACAACACTGCACAGCAATCCACTTAATTACCCTGGAATCGGCAGCTCTTCACCCATGTCAATCACTTCATCCAACGCACACGTGCAGACACACACACACAAATTCACACACACTGCCTCTTCAGCTGCTCCATAGACAAGAAAAAAATACTAGTTTATAGCATATCAAAACACATTTTTATAATGTATAAAGATAATACCCAATGGACTCCTGAGAGATACATGAAATTAATCCCAGTTGTGAAGGTCTTGATATTAGCTCTTCACTCTGGGGATGAATTTAAAATCCCACAAAAGCCCATGATTTATTTCCTTCCAAACAATAGCAACAAACACTCACATAATTCTTAAGTAATGTAAAATATCATTTTAAAGCCATCCAGACACATAAGAGGAAGGGAAGGGGGAAGATTTACTCAAGAGGTGAGCACCTCAGGGTCAACTCTACCTGCATAATTACCACATTATGTTTATGAATTGAATGAACAAGGTGAAGAATTGTCAGCTAAAAACCCACCTTTTATCTACATTTTAACATACAGTGATTCTTCTAATGGCTAGTTAAAGGATTTTACAAAGTAATGCTGTTCCATTTCAAATTTGTACATCAAGTAGATGTGATTATCAAGGTGCCTTTCTGGTCATAAGGTTTTAACTCACTACTCAGCATGAAGCTTCCTCAGTGATATTTGCAAAATACCTAAATCAAAGTTACTATGTTGGGTGGAGAGAAGGAACTCTGTCAAAAACTAGTTAACTTTCCCACATTTCCTAAAACTTTTCCCTTTAAAAAGGCAATCTTCACCTGATAACTCTTTGAATGGTTTGTCCTGGAAAGAGTGAAATCATTATTCCATGAACAGTATCTGGCAAATCTATTTCATTGATAGATTTAGGATATCAACCCAAAAATTTCTGGGCGACGTCTTTTCCGTTATCCCTGTGACATTCATGGTTCACTGGTACTGCTTGTGAGCTTGAGTTACCACCCTGCATGACATCACAAGAGGTTGCCACAGCAGCAAATGATGGGAAAAAAAAAGGAAAAAAAACCCAAAAACACCACCAAAACCTAAGTACTAAACAAGCACAGATAAGAGATTATGTTTCTAAGAAAATATGCATTATTTCCTTTTCATAGTATTTTACTGCACTAAGAAGAGTATCATTAAGATTAATGGGACAGAGGTTCTCTCTACCTTCTAAATCCTTGTTATAACATGGGACGAAGCTATGAAAATCATTCTTAGGCTGACACTACCTCACTTTTAATTTGTTCTGAAAATTGTTCCAAAAAATATATTTCCTTACCCCTGCAATTTAGAAAATGATGTTGTTTAAATCAAGAAGTAATGTACCCCTATAAATACAACAGCCATGGCAAAGAAAAAAACAATCATAAGCAATGGAAATTTCTGCTAAAATGGATACAAGAGGCACCCTTGAAAACACACAAAGAAAGTAATTAGAGGTTTTTTTCTATCATGAGGCTTTCTGCAGGGTCCTTAAAAGTTTGAGCCCTTCATCCATATTTTGGTATTTATGATTTTAAGTCACTGCCAAATGCCAAGATGATAGTTAAATAAATAAAAATAGGTAAAGCAAGTTATTAAACTGAAAAATTCAACAGAAAATTAAACCTCCACAAACTTCTTTTCAGCCTGTTCCTGCCATAAGCTTGCAGGGATTGTCTGGCCAAGTCTCATCACTGCAAACAGGGATAACTGTGCATGGTACACCTCAAGTGCACAACCAGGGGAGAGGAAAGATCCCTTCCATTTGTTTTAGTGACCCACCAAACCAAGAACAGTTGCAATAAAATTCAACAGTATCTTGCAATTTCATCCCTTAACTGGGAGCCCCGCACATGGCAGAAGTCCAGGTCCTAGCTCAGGCTGTTTATCTTCCAATACTTTCAAGTCACTCAGTAGCCAAAAAAGAAATTACACCGTGATTTAAAGGGAAATCAATCAGCTCACAGGCCTATTCTGTGCCTCCCTTCTCCCTCTCCTTTTTTATTACAATGGTTGTAATGGCATCATAAGCCTGATCTGTTCATCTCTGCAAACAACTGTGCCCCTGTGCTGCAAGAAAACATTTGTAGAACTTTTTGGTTTAGGTTTAACTATAACCTTTAAGTTCTCTCTCAAAATTCCAACAGTTTCACAAACATTTTTCCACCTTGAAAAACATCTACTTTCTATGTTATATTTTAGTAAAGAAGTTGTGATGGCTTAAGAATTTCGTCTATAGCATTGGGTGCTAAATCTGTTTCCCAGACCCACCTCTCTATAATTACTTCCCACCACCAAACATCTTCTGCTGAAAGTTGTCCAGCTGCAATGGGCCAAAGTCTAAAGAGATTCCCCTCAAATGACCCATCACTGCCAAAATCCAGGATGTGATGCTTCCGATGCTTCGCTTACACACCCCTTTTTCTTTACCATGATTCAGTGGGAGAAGGCATAGAACCTCCTCCAGCTCACAGAAGCTGAATATCAAACTGTCATCCCTGAGAAGAGGTGGCACCGCACACCAGCAAAGCAAAGCAGAGAGGCTCAGGCGCACTGGTGCTTCCTGTTCAAACTGGGACAACTCTCGGCTTTCAACACACTTGATGAAGAAGGCAACAAAACTGTTGCACAGACATCAGACAAACCTGGTGAGCCAGACAGTGAGCTCATCCAAACCACACTACAAATACTACTTCAAGTGAAGAATGCAAGTGAGGAGCTCTGCTGCTTTGTTTGCTTAGAAACAGAGCTCGTGATTTTACTCATAAAATCTGTTATTATTTCAATTCACCAGCAGGAAGAATCCAAAAATGGATGGTGATAGTCCATGTTTCCTAAAGCATCATGAATACAACAGCGGTTCCAGAGCATCCTGAACAGTGAGTGTAAAATACTGTTACTTGCTCTTCAAACACGAGGAAGACCTTAAGTCTATTTGACAATGCCCTGTGAGAAGGGTTTGGAATGAGTTCAGGAACAACTGAATTAGCTGCTGCTTCAGTTGAAGCCTCACACAAAGCAAAGCTGGGAAAACTTTTTTTCTACATGTCTCGACCTTGTAATACAAGTACATGATATTACAACCAGATACAAACTCTTCCACAAGATGGTGAGTGCATCTGATGTCACCTCCTCTCTGCAAATTTTGAGGGTTACAAATAACATTCCTGCATCATAAACTAGAATTGTTTGAAACAGGAATTTCCCATTCTTGCAGTATGGATAATACTAAAAACATTATATAATGCTATACAAGGAAATTCTATCTTGGGTCTCTGATGACAAGCCACTTGAGCTACACTTTTTTCCTTTATAATGTCACCAGAACTCTCAGTGGAATTATATATAGAATAAATGATAGGCAACGGTGAATTATAAGGCCATAATACATACAGTAAGCACCTAATATAGTCTTATAAATTACAGACTTTTATAGCTTTATATTTTACAGTGTAATGTCACACACCACAGTGACACAATACTCCAAGACATGATATCACACTTAAGAAAAAAAAAAAAGAGAAAAAGCAGCAGCAGCTCTTACTATGGTAAAGCAAAATACAGATTTGCTATTCTAAAAGATGCAGAGAGCAAAATATGGGCCTCAAGGAAGAAGGTGCATGCCAGACAATGAATGACCAACTCTGCTGTTCCTCTGTACTGTGGATAACAAATGTTAGTCCTTGTCTAGCACTAGGCACTGCTGCATGAGAGATCCCGAGCTGGATTCTGCACTCAAGGGATAGGGCAAGGGGTGTTTCACATCATTGAGCAGTGACTTCTCCAGCTGATTAAGAAGCAGCACTGATGGGCTTCACTGGGATTTCCATCCAGAGCTCTTCAGCCTGACAGATAACGTTGCATTTTAGGGGTCTAAAGGATAATAGTGAAGTGAGGGTTGGAGCTGAGGGAATATTCCATTCCTGGAGCTTTGGATTGCGACCACTTCTGAAGCAGGAAATTAAATAACTAAGAAGTTAAAATAGAGCATTTTCAGTCTAATTTCCAAAAAAAATGAAGCTTATACTACCAGAGACCATCTATCTGCCTGTTATACCCCACTCAGTGAATTCTGGATCCATTCGTTAACTGCAACCAAATCTGGTTCAGGAAAAAAAGGGACTCCATGCTACCAGGCTCCTAAAAATTCTAAGGAAAAAGAGAGTCGGGTAGAAAATAATTATTGTCTCAATGTCTTCCTTAAGGATACAACTGGAGCCCTCCTTGATATGACTCATTAGACCCTAGAGAACCCACACCATAAGGAGATGGAACGAGGAGGCAGGGAAGGACAGGATGAAGAATAATGGTCTCCCAGTAGAGGACCCCAAGTGCAGTACAACATTTATTCCATGCTCCTACCACATTAAACACCAGAGGATGTTAAACACCATAAGAAAAAAGGACAAAGGAAACCAAAACCTGTTTGTCACCAATAAACAGGACACCAGACAAGTATACAGTGAAAAAGGCACATTCACTCTGTACTTCTGTTACCAGGTGAGTTGCCATTTGCTCTATGACTCTATCATGTACTACATGTGAAGTGTACGCTGGGTTGCCAGCTCAGACAGCATCTTTTTATGTAACAGTTTAAAAGTTTCTGTACTGCTCTACATTTTGCTTCCTTTTCTTGCGGAAACTGTCACTATTCAGAGACACCGCCAGTCAATGACGCAGAGAGGGCTCTGACACGTGGGTGAGACAGTCACTGATGACACTGTTCTATGATGAGGCTGCTGGGTGTTTAGCCATTCATACAACACACAGGCTTCATTGAGAAAAGAAACACTACTATGGTCTGGCAGCACACTGTACAAACATAACACAGCCTTTGTTCAAAGAGAATTCCTCTTTTCCTTTTTTTCAGTCCAAATTTACTCTGCTGACAAAGCAAAGCAGTATACCCATTTCACAGCCACTCTCAGGTGGGAAACATGGCTAAGTCTTCCTGATAGTGTATCCAACCAGCTAAACAGAAATCATTATTTAACTTTGCTCTTCGAAGCACCTTCTCTGAGCCCAGGGGTAGACATCAAATCAAGCACAGGGTTATGATAGAGCAAATGTATCAAGATGAAAGACAAAAATAGAAACAAGTACCAAAAAAACCCAACCTAATTAGTGGTTATTTGTTTGGGATACTAACGACTGAAAAAAAAAATAGTTTATATATCCTGTGTGTTGGTTTTCCACTGTGCTGCAACTAGATTGTTTGGTTTTTTTCTTTCCTGATAAAAGACAGGGAAAATGGCATTGCCTGCTCCTACAGAAGCAATGCCTTGCTACCTAAACAGTCTCTCTCCAGTGGGAACCCTGCCTATCTTACTCTACTGGCTTCTAAATGGGCACTCTGGTTAGGAACACAGGGCTGCACAACCGCATTTCCTAGTGCAACTGAGTTAAACTGCAGCTCCTGAGATGCATTCAACTCCTCCGAATAATCCTGACCGCGTTCCCCCAGGGTGAAAATCTTAGAAAGGATATGAAATGACATTACACTCATTCAGGAAGGAGGAAAATGCAACACTGGCCTGCTAGAAGTGACGCAGTGCATCATGCCACCATGCCAGAGATCAGAGGTCAGACTGGTCTTTTAGTTTTGAGCCTTAGGGGAGACAGGGTATGGTTCAAAAACAACGTGTTTTTCTGTCTGAGGGGGGAAAGCCAGTGCAGCAGCACTCCATCTGGCAGGCCAGCTTTGCTCTGAAGTTAACGCAGAAAAAGAGAAGGACTTTGTGATCAGGGCTGGGAAAACAAGAAATGCAGCCTCCCCAGGAAATAAGTTTAAGATTAGGCTTGATGCACTGTCTGAATCCTTCCTAAGGAGGCAATAGAAAATTTAAAAGTTAAATCGAGTTGTCCATGACATGCTCAACACCATTTAATGGGAAACTCCTGCTGACATTATTCATGAGAGACACATTTCTTACCAATACAACTAAAATAAATTTGAAAAAAAAGAATTTTTTTAAAATCCCTATGTACAAAACCTTTCTCTATTTGATAATGGGTAGTGAAGAGGACAGATGCATTTTCATGAAAAGCACCACATGGAAGAGAAAATTTCTCCTCTTTTATTTTTAAAAAGGGTGCCAGATGCAAATGTTTCACTGGACGCCTGTAAGTACTTAAAATACAAAACACCTTCTTCAAATGCATTAAGCACACTGTGAGGCACTTTAAATACACTTGCTTTGTCAGACAGGCAGCTGGCACCACTTTTGTAATGAACAGGGCAAACATTCTGTCCAGTCAAAGTGTTACCAAAATATAGCAGGAGGCTCAGCTGGACTTGCACTCACGAATATCAAAAGGAGGTTCCTCTCATTACTTTTCTTAAGGATAAAAAAATACTGTCTGGCTCTCATACTCCAGCAAGGCAAGAAAAGTTTAGGTCTTCTTTTCACACAGGTCTCTCTGCAGAAGGCACATGCCGAACCCAGCTCTTGCTTGCTCAGCTCTGAACTGTACAAACCCCTCCTTCCTAGCGTTTCCCAAGCATGCACTGTTCTGCAGGTGATCAAAAACCTCCCCTCATCTTCAATTATTCTGCCACAGTAAATAAAAAGCCTTCAGAAGTCAGTAGCCCCATCAGCAAAAGCGTTCGTTAAAGCCACATGCGCTATCAAACTTCTCACGCCTGCGTTTGGTCTAATGAAATTTCTCACCTCGTACATTTCTGAAGAAAAATGAGAAAGAAAATCATCCAACAAACGAAGAAATCCATGCTTTCTGGAAGTGAGTTGTGCATTTAAACACACAACATTTAGGGGCATGGAGCTAAACGCAGGGTAGAGTTTACCTCATTGACTGAGAAGCACCAGAGGAAAAGATTTTCTGTAGAACGAAGGAAAAATTATTTCTAACTTCCCCCCCCAAATCAGAGCAAACTGCCAATTCCACCTGAAACTGTCCTTCAGGTTTTTAAACGCTCTTAAAATTTCCTGAGCCGAGACTCGCTCGCTGTTTCGAGCCCTTTTCCCTTCTCGAAGGAAGTCAAAAGCAATGTTTAGAGCAAGTTCTGTGCATGTAGCCACACCTAAAACACAAGCCAATGCCTTCCCTCCCCCTCCTCCAAAGCCAGGAGCGGCCACAGCTGGAACTGTTTTACACCGGCCGGCGGAGCCGAGCTGTGTGCGAGCTCTCGCTCCCTCGCTCGCCTCCTCTTTGTCTGTCAAGCCAGGAGACGTTGGCCTCCATGGTCCGGCTGCGTCCCCTGAGGACAGTGGGTAAACACGAGCCCGGCCCAGGCTCCCTCCTGCTGGGGTCAGGTGATGCCGTGTCAAAAGCCAGCCACGGAAAGATCTGGAAAAGCAGCTTGCGAGGAGAGGCTTTGGTCTTCCTGGAGATGACAAAAAGCACACGGATGGGTTTCCAGTTTCCCTACTATCTTGGAAGCTTAGTAAGAACACGGCCAGTATAACATGAAGGCTCCTACTGTAACAACAGGGTGCTTTGAAAAAGGATTTCTCCCTTGCAGAGCGTGTTTAGGATACGCGTGGGGCTGGCTGGGCTCCAGCAGGCACGGTGGGACCGTCCCCAGGCTGAGGGACAGCGGGCAGGTGAGGCAGCGAGCACCGGTGCTACGCGCTCGGGGGAAGGACGAGGCTCTGCCAGGTCCCACAAGGCTGGGAGGGAGGCAAAGCCTGCCCCGTGGAAAAGGCAAGTCGGTAACAGTGGGAAAAAGGCAAGCTGGAGTGTTTCTGAAGGCTGAAAGACAAAGAGAGGGTGCACGCTCTCAGGCGTCGGAGGGAGAGCAACACAGGGGATACCGAGGATGCACGACAGAAATCAAATAAACTTTTAAGATGCTGCAGAACCGTTCTTGGGATGCAGGGAGGGCTGCGCACAAAGGTGCACACGTACATATCAACTGACTCTTTCAAAAGCCACATCGAAAATTTCATTTAAAAAAGCCCAGCTGCTTCTTTACCCTGACTTTGTCTTTAAGGACTTAGCTAAGCCGAAGGAGTGGCCAGAAAAGAGGGAAAAAAAAAAAAAAAAACAAAAAAAAAAAAACCCCACACTTCAACCCATCTCTCTCAAATTCTTTTATTTCAGCAATGCATTAAGCAATCTCCCTGCAGAGTTATTCTCTTCTTCCTGGTGTGGATAAAGCTCCCCCTGGGGAGCTCTGTAATTTCCAGCTTCTCCGAATTCAGGTATTAGTAAAGACCGCTTGGGGACACGCAACAATATAACTCTACATTTTCAGGCATTCGGAGAGAACCCCCTAAGGGTCCCAAGTTCAAATTTCTGAAATGTAGGCATTGTAAAAGGAACCTCGGGGGACTCCAGCAATAGAAATCTGCTGAATTCAAAGCATTTCCTAAGCCCTGGCAGGAGCCTTTGCTCCCACTGGAGGCTTTTTATAAAACATGTGTTGCTGACATGTTGACAGATTGCTCAGTGAAGTGTTAGGTGCATACACAGGCTGGCCATTTAGGGGGACATCAGTTTACCCTTCATCTCTACCTGAAGCACCATGTTTTATACATTACCCGAGGACAGGCAGAAAACAGACACTCTCCTACAAAGTACAGTATCACTTGGCAAAAGACAAAAAAAAAAGTAAAAAAAAATAATATTAATAGTAAAAAGGCCCCCACCAAACTAAAGCTGTTCCATATATACAATATATACATACACACGTGCATACAAGGAGAGGGAGAGAGAAAGAGACAGGGAGGGAGTTGTACAGAATCTTCCAAATATCAAAAAGGTCAGAAAATAAATTAAGTGTACAATGCAAGGCCTAGGCTGGAAATTGCCTCCATGTATCAGGCCTGCCACCCCTTTTCTACACAG